>JAXIVD010004928.1:5000-12500 GCA_036785275.1 Cancer borealis | reverse complement strand
GTCTCGAGAGAGACCAGCAGCAGACTGTGACAGTGAATTACATACACACACACACACACACACACACACACACACACACACACACACACACACACACACACACACACACACACACACACACACACACACACACACACACACACACACACACACACACACACACACACACACACACACACACACATACACATACACACACACACACACACACACACACACACACACACACACACACACACACACACACACACACACACACACACACACACACACACACACACACACACACACACACACACACACACACACACACACACACACACACACACACACAAACACACACACACACACACACACATATGAGGGCAAAATTCCCAGCCTTCCTTTCTTGTCGGGCAGCGAGGTTACAACTCTTCAGCTTACGTCCAGTACCAAAGCTCTTCTGAGTGACCAAGAGCTACAACGGTAGATGCACGTAGCTTTAAGGATATAAGGGGTATAGCTCGTTGTAGTCGCAGTAGTAAAAATATCAGACAATAGCGTAAGAACCTTGATTACTTACTTTTTCACAATCGATCGTCGGTGGCTGGATGGAACAATGAAGGAGTACGAGTGACTGCCAGTGGAGTTCCCAGTTTCACCTCACCCTTGTCTCAGTAGTGCTCAGGGTCCTGATAACATAGATAACACTTGCAGGTAGCTATCAGTCATTCATGCTTCCCTAAACCAAATTTTGGGGTGAAGCAGAAAAGCTTTATATTTTCAGTGATTTACCACCTTACCGTCTCTCTTTCCATTGTTTTGTTACTGGTTCCACGGTAATATTGTAATACATTTTAACCATGTAACTTCTTCATTCATTTATCATTATCATATTTTATATTTTTTACATCGCATAGTTGAGTGGATTGCGTCTCATTAGCTGATAAAGGTGAAGCTAATCAAGTACTCGTTCATCAGGTGATAACAGACAAGGTTACCTGATGATCAAGGGCATGATAACACAACACAGGATAAACATAATTTGTCTTGTTATTGATAGCAGCTCGCATGCACATTATTAGACTTTATTAGACCTTAGATAATGTTACTTGTAAACACTGTAAATAAATAAATAAATATATATATATATATATATATATATATATATATATATATATATATATATATATATATATATATATATATATATATATATATATATATATATATATACGTTGCTTCATTTACCACCGAACTACAATCAAGACTCCAAATCCGGCGGGGTTTCGGGGCAAGTACCCGAAAACCCGAACCAAACTATTGAGACATGCCGGGCTTCACCGGAGTCAATATAAGGAGTTCGGTGGACCAGACTCGTTGACCAACTTAATTAAGGGATTGTGATTTGCATTCATAAATTTATGTATACTTAATGTACTATCTGCACCACAATGTATACACTGCACATGATTTTTGTTTGTTTTTCTTTTATGTAAATATATTTGTATGGAGGTATGTGTGAACTTGTAACTTGTGTAAACGCAAACGATTAAAAGACTATCTATTTTCGCATTTTTTCCCCTTTTGCATAGTATTACATATCTCCCTTTACCACTCTGAATGTGTTCCCCCCTCCCACATCCCTTAATTCCATGACTAATGACTTGAGTTTTGTGATAGGAAATAGGTATCCCCAGTGTTAATGAAACGTGTATGATGATGGTATGAATGTCATAAATGTTAAAAGATTATTTATAAAAAATAAATAAGTACATATATGTAATAATTAAGAAAAAGAAAACTACTAAACACCTATATGTATTTATAATTATATATACATTGAATAATTAAAACAACATATATGAAAAAAACATGAAACTAACAAGGGAAAAATAGAAAAACAATCAATTAACGTCTGTAGTAAGTACTAAAAAAACTTTAGAAGGCTTTCTGCTTGCACTGTAAAAACTGCCGCTATTAGTGGTAGAACCAGATCATAGTTTATGAGATTCATGATGACCGCTGATAATCTTACATGGCTACTTACTGACGTATTTGTCAAAACGAACCTTGCATAAACTTTAAAGATCTGTTTCCTAAATACAATATTTTCTTTACATTTCTTTGTTGCATTCTCCGGTGGTAAATGATATAAGGCTGAATATTTTCTAAATGCAGTCTTCTCTCACATTGCAGCCATTGCAGTGTTCATGATGGTGCAAGTAACCCGAATCAGATCAAGTTCAGTGAAGACTGAGATCAATGATGTTTCTTATATTTATCTATTTGGTGATGAACACTGTAATATCGAAATATGCTCATAAAACAACACATATGTTCATTTGATAAGTTTCAATGAATATTTTATATGTAACCTAATTTCGGAGTTTTTATCTCACATTAGTTTATTTTTGATTATTCATTCAGTTGGTAAATACGAAATTAACTTGATGCAAAAAATACTTTGAGATACGCCTAAAATGCCAACGATTCTCTTTGAATAAACAAACAAGCCATTATTACGTGCCTATTGCTCTTGGCATCCCCGTCTCCCCTGTCATCTTCAGCCAAGCAATACAGACCGTCATTGTTAAATACCTCGACAAGATGAGGACCTGCTCCATCTCAAACATGTAGCAGCTGCCTTCACCTGACTGGCTCTTAGCTAGCCCGTGTCCTTCTCTATAAAAGACAATAGAAAACAACAACGTTCCTATTGTATTTTTCTGCACAAGTGTGCATAAATGGGTTAATTTTTATCTTTATTCATTTATGGTTTAGTAATTTCTTATTATTATGAGGGTGTCGTTGGAATTGTAGACGGTTTGAATAGTGGGTTAGTGTTGATTCTGACGCCTTTAATCATTAGTGAACTTTAGTGATGAGAATTTCAGCTCTTTTGGTTCCCAAACGGCTTCCAAATTTCCAAAATAAAGGAGCCTAGATTAGCCTGTTTTCAATGAGAAAAAAAAAGCCAAGGCGCCATGGACCCAGCCCAAAAGCCAAGGAGTGGCACGCTGCAGGCACATCTAAAGTTGCCAATTTGACAATTTTACTGTATTATTTCAATAACTGTAGGCCTAGTACTAGTAATTATTATTATTGTTATCATTATTAATTATCATTACTATCAATAATTCGTTAGAAAATAACAAAAATATGGAAACTTAAGGTTAAACGGCTTTCAAACACGAGATCCTGCTCTTATCGTTCATCTGGAAGAGTCGGCTCATAGAGCCAGCTTGTTCACGAACGACGCATCACTAGTGAACCTCAGGACGTCCGTGCCTCGTGGTGGTGGATTCTGTACTGTAAACTTTGGTTAATTTCTCGTGACGAAGTTACCGTAACATTATTTGTTTATTTCATTATTCCACGGCTTAAGATAAGAGTGGATTAAACTGCTGATATATAAGACTCAACCAATCTTAGCTGCTGTGCTCAAGGCTAGGTGAGTAAATGACTTTGGTATTATTCAATTTCTTCACCATAATGCTCTAAACAATTGCGTGTTAGTTTTTTTTTCCATTACTAGATACACACGCCATCTTCTTTCCTAGCCACACGCTACAATTGTGGATTATACTTTAATCTTGAGTGTATACACACACATATATATATATATATATATATATATATATATATATATATATATATATATATATATATTATTTTTTTTTTTCTTTGTGATGTGTTGCTCTCTCTCTCTCTCTCTCTCTCTCTCTCTCTCTCTCTCTCTCTCTCTCTCTCTCTCTCTCTCTCTCTCTCTCTCTCTCTCTCTCTAAATCATGCATTCTCAGGAGTTAATTCCGTTTGCTTCTCCGGGATGCCACGATCTTTGGTTCGTGTCTTATTCAAACTAAAATTGTTCAATATTGCAAAGGAAATGTGAATCCAATGGATCTCTAATATTTATTGCTTCCAGCTGGCCAGTCAAACGCTTGTTTATTGCCCACGTCTTACGGATTGTTTTAAGTTCAAAGGGGAGAAAGGGAGAAGGGGGAAGAATGCGCTGATATGTGGATGAGGAGGACAGGGATGGGTGTTTGGAAAAGAAGAGATGAAATGATGGAACTTACTTAGAAAAAGCGAAATATATAATCAGTGCTTAAGTAAATGAAAGAGAGAGAGAGAGAGAGAGAGAGAGAGAGAGAGAGAGAGAGAGAGAGAGAGAGAGAGAGAGAGAGAGAGAGAGGGGGAGAGGGAGGGAGAGGGAGAGGGAGAGAGAGAGAGAGAGAGAGAGAGAGAGAGAGAGAGAGAGAGAGAGAGGGAGGGAGGAAGGGAGGGAGAGAGAGAGAGAGAGAGAGAGAGAGAGAGAGAGAGAGAGAGAGAGAGAGTGGTGGGAGGTGAGTCGGTCAGAGCGTGGAGGCATAGTTACGTCACAAACTCATGAATACATTGTACAATCAACATATATCGCACGTCTTTTGACAGTGATGAAATGAATAAACAATTACGGAAACTTCAGTGTTGTGCTGGTGATGGAAAATGTAATTGGTGACGGTGTTATAAATTTAGATATGAATGAATAACAGGAATAATAAGTCTTCGAAACCACTAATTCTTCCACTATCTTTCCTTCTCTTTTTCCTCCTCCTACCCCCCCTCCTCCTATTCCTCCTACTACTCCTCGTCGTCCTGAATGCTTCAATTTTGTGATACGTTCTGAATGCATCAGTTTTGTGATAGGGGAAAGAACCGAAGAATGATTGGGTCATATCAAGGTCGGTGGTCTAGGGAGGAAGGAAGCTACACGGTTGAGTACTTTCAAGCCGAAACTTCTAACCAAACTAGCCATACTCTCCCTCCTCCGAATCTTTCCGGAGCTTCGTTGGGTGGTGAAGAGGCTTCGAATCCCTCATATGTGAGGCCAATTTCGTTCTAGTCCTTTGGGGAGGAAGAGAAGCAAGGAGGGAAGGAGGAACATATGAATATGGATGAAATGGAATCTGAAGACTAATCGTGGGGTGTGTGGATGTGGGTGTTTGGTTGGATAGGGAGAAAGAGAAATAGAGAGAAATTGAGAGCATTATGTCTAGATGGAAAATGCGTAGGCTGGATAGTTAGGAAAGTATATCGATATGGAGAAAGCAAGGGAAGGAAGGATATTGTAACGTTGAAATTCATTAGAAGAGAAACAAATACAATATTGTATAAAATAAAAAATAGATTACTTGTTGATGTTGTTATAATCATTTACTTGAAAAACATGTGCAGTCATCAATTCTCTTTAGTACTAACTACTAATCAAACAATTTTCTATATACACGTTCTAGCTTCACACGCCAACCATCTATTAACCGCCCCGTAGGTAAACATTTCCATCCACGCTAGCTGCCTGCGCTGCCACACACACCTCCGTAACCCGCGCAGCCCTCCACCTAGTCCTAAACCTTAGACACCACCATTACCCACTCAAACTTCCACCTCCACCCACGCACCCTTTCATCACCATCACGATCATCATCATCATTAACGCAGTCTCCCACCCACACCACATCCAGACAGACTTCCACTCTCACAACTTTACACTTCCCCATCACTTCCATCCTCACAACCTTCCACCACCACCACACACTCCACACCAATCTCAAACAGTCTTCCGCTACTACCAACACATCCATCCACGCAACCTTCCACCACTGATAGAGTTGTCAGAATAGAAAACGCCGTTAGGCAACACTCGCAAATCCGTGTATTCTTTTTTGCAAATAGGTAACTGATATACAATAATGCTAAAGACAACATAATTTATTGAAAACCAATATAATACATTGTATTTACCTTATTTCTGAACATATCAATAAAAGTAACAAGTACTACTTACTACCACCATAACACTACATCCACCCACATAACCAACCACCACCACCACCACCACCACCACCTCCTCCACCAATGCAGCCTTCCACCATCTTTTTCACACACACACAGCCTTCCACACATCTTTTTCACACACACACACACACACACACACACACACACACACACACACACACACACACACACACACACACACACACACACACAGTCTTCCACACATCTCTATTTTCCTTGGTTATCTCTCACGTAGTTCATTTTCGAGTCATCACGACTTCTACTCCATGATTTCAGCCGCCAGATGCCCATAGTATTGTCTCTCAGGAATACAAGCTGTTTTAGAGTAATCAGTAACACATTTTTCTTTTTCTTTTTTATTAGTTTATGCTATACTTCAATGAAGTTTTTACTGTAATGTGTATGATAATATGCAGAGTCTAATTTTCATTGCCTCTTATTGTAACATTATTGTGTTCTTATACTAATACTATTAGATCGCGGGGTTATGGAACACTTAATTTTTCTGCAATTTCATTATTAAAATTAACATAATTTCATCACTTGTTTGACTCGTCAGTCAAAATCGCCTCCATTTCATAACAATCAATTCATCATAGTTAGTTACATCCATGTAATACACATTCATATCATAAGTATATCCCGTGGACCGAATAACATCCTGACATTTCACATAAATACAATTTGAAAACATAATATAAATATATATCTTATACATCCTATGAGCTGCAATATGACTGTATTACATAACGTAGCTTTTATATACCGTTCTGAGTAGAACCTCCATCGCGAGCTAGAAGCTCTGACAACTCTTCCAAGTAAGTGTAGAGTAAATGGAGATACTGTCCTCTGCTCTGTCCTCCTTATATAAAAAAAATCACGGCCATAAGACTTATATCCTTACAACTGATAACTGATCTTTTCCGGGAGGGACTAATTTCCGGAGGGGATTAACTTTTTATTGTACTTATGACCAATTCTTCCACTTTAAAAATATTGTCGCCCTTGTGTTACATTTTAATGTTGTGAATATATTTATTGTCCTTTAACCATCCTTCTACTGTCTAAACCCTCGCTTCTTTCACGTACACGCATTGTCATTATCCTTTGACAATTCTTCTAAAAAGCCTCGCTTCTGTCACATACACGTGTTGGAATTAATAGGTCACAACATAACCCTGTTTGAGTGAAAACTACAACATTTTGAAGGACATTTAACAAATCCCAATAGAAAGTCCTTTTACATATGTTAAAACAGCCAGTTCTTACAGAAACGTCAATGCATGCACCAAGAAACTATACTTAGCCATATCATATAAAGAAAACACATGTTAGTGTCTGTAACTATTGAAATAATGTGTGTGCTGTGGCTGACTGCAATTCTGATTCAAGAAAAGTAGTAGGAAAACATCCAGTAGTATAAGTATTATTTTAGTAGGATTTTAGATCAAAGTGAAATTTCTAAAACAAGAGAGCTTGTATCATTACGCATTCATGTAGAACGAGCCAAAGAGCACATGAAACATTACAAATTGTTGTCACGATCAATAGATATGCATATATAGCATTTACTAGATCAACTTATGTTTGTAGTTGCAGTTATGTATAACATGGATCCTCCTCTATTCCTCCGGGGACCTATTCTTAAATGCAAGTAATCATTAGCTGTTTTAGTATAGG
>JAXIVD010004928.1:0-2500 GCA_036785275.1 Cancer borealis | reverse complement strand
ACATTTCAACTTCGTTACTTTTGTTCATAATGCATTAACACGCTTTGGATTCTGCAAATTATATTTCGCTACGTGTAATCTGAATGTTTAATATTTTTACCACGTCTTGGAAGTCAGCTCTCATCTCTCTCGTGCTGCCTTATCATATTAATATCGGCTGTAATATTGTAAGTTATTTCGCCTGTCTGAACGCAAGACTAGCTCTCAGCCTTCAAATTAAACTGACGTAACTGTTTCAGATGCAATTTTCGTCCTCGATTGGCCAAATTCGCAACAAGTTTCCGCGGCGTCTTGCAGGACATGATAACTTGACAAACAGTTCCCGTGGCGGAGAGGTGGTGATCAGCGAGCCAGCGGACTTCCTCTTCATCTTCCTTGCCGGTAGCAACAGTGTCTCGTTAGTCTCTCGTCTCGTCGTTCAGAGCCAATTACACTCGCGGTACAAATGAAAGTTCAAACAAGGGCTCGTCAAACCTCCAACAAAAGGAAATTTTAATCACAGACACGGCATGCAAATTGTCTTTAAAAACTGTTGCATAGAAGTGATGAGCCTCTTGGATACCTAGTACTTGCCTTTCTTACTCTTATTCTGATTCACGTTCTTGCTCTCATTTAACTCTTCTTCCTAGTGTTTGCAATCTTCCTTTCTTGTGTGTTTCTTGCTTCTATTCTCTTACTCCGTGATGGATGCGGCCGATGGATGGGTGGACTGTAAGGGTAGATTCAGCGTTAGGTCAGTAGGCTAGGAATTGATTGTTTGCGATTATTTTTCGGGAACGCTCTTAAAGGGTAAGTACGGAGAATGAGAATGGCATTGCATATTTGAAAACGTTGCGTATGATGCGGAGGGGAACAAGGAAGGGGAAGAAGCTGGCTGTGTGTGTGTGTGTGTGTGTGTGTGTGTGTGTGTGTGTGTGTGTGTGTGTGTGTGTGTGTGTGTGTGTGTGTGTATGCGAGAGAGAGAAAAAAAAAAGTTTCCATTTAGTTTAATTTATTTAATATTTGTCTTATTAGTAAAAAAAATCAGATTAAGGTAATATTTATGTACGTATCTGTTCAAGTGTCACTGCCCCCCCACACATACAAACACACACACACACACACACACACACACACACACACACACACACACACACACACACACACACACACACACACACACACACCTGTAGATAGCTTAGATCAAATAGTAATAAATGACTTTGGTTTGGTGTATACTGACTGCATTTTTATTTATTTGCGTTGAAAAAAATTCCGAACTTTCAAATTCTTTTTACATTTTTTATTGAATGTTTGAAAAAAGAGAGTAAAAAAAAAATCCCGTGACAGGATAAAGTTTTCCATCCAAGACAGAAATCCCTAAATCTCCTTTAAGTGTTAACCCATCCATATCTGACTGACCTGTAACTGAGCCCTTCTCTCTCTCTCTCTCTCTCTCTCTCTCTCTCTCTCTCTCTCTCTCTCTCTCTCTCTCTCTCTCTCTCTCTCTCTCTCTCTCTCTCTCCCCCTATTGCTAAAAAAATTGCCAAAAGGAAAAAAAGGGCGTTTCATCACCTGAGTTTTTAAAATTTTTTCATTTTTTTTTGCAGTCATAGGAAAAAATGAAAAAAAACAAAAAGATGGAGAAGGATAAAACACTTCTCCCGGATAGTTGCTCATTTTTTTTCTTCTTCCATCCCTACCCGTTCTCCCTTCCCCTCCTCGTCCTCTCCTCTCCTCCTCATCTGCCTCCTCCTCCTCCTCCTCCTCCTCCTCCTCCTGCCATACATAACTCTCACACACTGACTGGCCGGTGAGTGTGAGTAAGCTTTCGGCATAAGTCTTCTGGTATCATAGTCGATGAAGCTACGGAGGTATAAAAGGTGAGTTATGGCGGCCCACGTCTTGATTTATCGGCAACATAAGTTTTCCGATGTAAATAATACCTCATACCTTGACATTTTTACGAGGAGCCACGTCTCACGCGTGACCCTTGAGTGTGGCTGTTGTGAGCAACGAACACCTCCTCCTCCTCCTCCTCCTCCTCCTCCTCCTCCTCCTCCTCCTCCTCCTCCTCCTCTTCTTCTTCTTCCTCCTCCTTCTTTTTCCGTGGTCATGGTCATGGTCTTGGTGATCGTGTCGTCGTCGTCCTCTTTTTCTACTTTCGATTGTTTCCTCTTTGTTATTTTCTTCCATATTCTCTTTTTCTCTCCCATGTTTTTTTTTCTTCCTCCTCCTCCTCCTCCTCCTCCTCCTCCTCCTCCTCCTCCTCCTCCTCCTCCTCCTCCTCCTCCGCTTGGGATGCGTCGGCGTGTGTTGGAAGGGGACAGGTGCATGAAGAAAAGACGAAATTTTGTTTTATCTTCATCTTTTCTTTCCTCGTGCGTCGGCTGCACGTCACTTCATTTTACAATCCGCATATTTCTGGAGGCGTTATTCCTTACGTAAGTTTTCCTTTGTCTTGACGTATTCTCCCTCCACCACCACCACCACCACCACCACCACCACCACCACCACCCAC
>JAXIVD010004927.1:27500-32323 GCA_036785275.1 Cancer borealis | reverse complement strand
GTGTGTGTGTGTGTGTGTGTGTGTGTGTGTGTGTGTGTGTGTGTGTGTGTCTCCTGTTTTTTATACTTGCCAGACTAATATTCTTACAAGGTTTATTCTCCCCTTTCCTTCCCCTTTTTCCTCCCCACTTGTATCTCCCTTCCATTCCCCTTCCTCGTGTTTCCTCCCACAGCCCTTCACACACACACACACACACACACACACACACACACACACACACACACACACACACACACATGTTCGTCTGTATACTCCTGGTTTTCATCGCTTGTTCTACTACGTCATATCCTACTGTATAATTTTCTCTTACTACAACACTTTCCCCTTGCACTCCCTAGCTCTTGAATGTTTTTTTTTTCTCTCTCTCTCTCTCTCTCTCTCTCTCTCTCTCTCTCTCTCTCTCTCTCTCTCTCTCTCTCTCTCTCTCTCTCTCTCTCTCTCTCTCTCTCTCTCTCTCTCTCTCTCTCTATCTCTCTCTCTCTCTCTTTCTCTCTCTTTTTCTAGCTTTCACCACTGCCCATTACATAAAGAGCAGTTGAATGACACGCAGGAAATGTGAAAAAGCTCAACACTTCTACTCACTCTCGGGTCTTATTAACAATGTATGAATGGACAACGTAACGTGAGACAAGACCCACAGCCGCGCTACTACAAGGCGGTGAATGCTGGTCATTTATTACACGGTTTATTATGGGGAAGCCTCATCTTCTTCCCACAATCTATAGTATATCTCCTCCTCCTCCTCTTACTCCAGTACTTGTGTGGTCAAGGTCGCCCCGCCTAGGGTAGTGAAGGGACGTCCGCTTATTACCCTTCACGCCACAACAAATCTGGTAATGTGATTATTCAAGTTATGTGGGAGATTAATTTTTTTTTGGTTCTAGTGTGGAGAGGAGAGAGCCATAGCTACACCTGATGCCTACACAGACCCCACACCACGCCCTTACTCATTCTCCTACTCACGGCCACCCACTTGTAGCTAATACAGTCCATGTTAACCCTAAGCAGGCCAGCCACGCCCACGGTCATTACACCTTCAACAGCCATATTTACAGCCCACAACAGACACACACACACACACACACACACACACACACACACACACACACACACACACACACACACACACACACCACACAAGAAGGGGGATCATTTCAAGGGGTGGCAAGCTGTCTGGCCGCCTGCTGCTGCGCTCAACAAAAACTTGACCACCAGACCACCATATAGCCGTGCCGAGGAAGGGTGGGGGAAGAGTGTGGGAAGGGTGTTGGGGGGCGTGAACCTCCACTCTCCCCTCCACTAAGGCACCGCTGATACGTCCAGTCGCCGCAAGTAACCATGCTGAACGATTTGTTTTTCTCTCCATCCATTTCATTCTTCTATGCATTCCCTCCGCCTTCCCTTCATCCTTCAAGCCTCCACCATCCCTTCCATCTATGTCTCTCCAATTCATCCCTCCACACCGCCCCTCCATCCCTCACCGACATTCCATCCCCTCCGGCCATCTCCACCACGCCTACACCCTCACTCCTAATATACGTGTTCATTCATTCCTCCATTCATCCTCCAAGCACACACACGTCCATTCAGTATCATATTAATGCATTCACTATTTCTTCCATAACACTGGCAATAGGAACACAATTTTCTACGGGCGTGTAAAAATAACCCGCACACCGCCCACCACCCTGCTCAAGCCATCCCTCCCCACCAATCCACTCAAACCCAGCTTCTCCAACCTCACTTCACTCCGCCCCGCCCCTCTCTTACCCCTTTCCACCACCTGCTCTCCCTGCCCAGTCATCCTCCCGCCTAGTCCTGTCAACCCCTGTTCCCTGTTCCCACACCGCCAGCCCAGCCTCGCCCCGTCCCGTCCGCCTCAAGTTAGCGAGGGTGCTCAATGCCCGTACCCGGAAAATTTCATCAACCGATAACACTACACACACACACACACACACACACACACACACACACACACACACACACACACACACAAAGGCTTTCTTCTCTTTCAGTGACTTTCGTTGTGGGAGACTTCAATGCCACTTCAAGCCATGATCCTCCATCCAGCGCCAGAGCACAGTGGAAGGTGCGGCTCTTAAACACACATCTGCCTACAGGACCCTTTCACAGAGGGAAGATAAGTAGCCATAAGGAACAGCTGCCTTTGTAGGCCTATCACTGAGGTATTTGCGGTTGTTAATTGATTATCCAAAGTTAATTGTTTGAAGTCCATTACCGTGTGTTCCTAAAGCCATGTTGAATAGTGTGTTGTGAGGCTGGCCATCAAGGGTCTTCTCACGCAACATTGGCGCCATTCGATTGATATTTGATATACATTAGGCAATATTATGTAAGAGAAAACTTTGATCTCTCTCTCTCTCTCTCTCTCTCTCTCTCTCTCTCTCTCTCTCTCTCTCTCTCTCTCTCTCTCTCTCCTCTCTCTCTCTCTCTCTCTCTCTCTCTCTCTCTCTCTCTCTCTCTCTCTCTCTCTCTCTCTCTCTCTCTCTCTCTCTTCTCTCTCTCTCTCTCTCTCTCTCTCTCTCTCTCTCTCTCTCTCTCTCTCTCTCTCTCTCTCTCTCTCTCTTCTCTCTCTCTCTCTCTCTCTCTCTCTCTCCTCTCTCTCTCTCTCTCTCTCTCTCTCTCTCTCTCTCTCTCTCTCTCTCTTCTCTCTCTCTCTCAGGAGCTGCAAGACCCACAGCTCCTGCCCGCCCAGCGCCGAGGTCGTGGCCTCGACAATCAGCTCGAGACCAACAATTGCCTCATCAGTCAGGATAAGATGCTCCTGTTAGCCCCATATGGTCTTTGTGTACTATCTCACAGCCGCCGCGATGCCTTAATGTGGCCATGACAACACAAGGCTCAGTGGCTGGAGGTGGGCACGTTCACCTCGCCCGCTGAGTGACAGAAAAAAAATCCTTCACACAAAAGTAAATTCTGTGTTGTGAGCTCCCAGTGTTTGTCTTCTTAAGGGTCGGTGGCAGGGTCGTATCTGCGAGGTTTCTGAACCCTAACGCTGTCCTTGTGTTCACCTCATTGTACTGAGTCACCTGAACTGCTTGAGTCTAGCGGTAAGATGGTTAGTTATTGGTAATTCATGGTTATTATCTAGGAGCGTTCGTGATGTATGTAATGGTTTGGAGCACAAAATAATGTTAATTCCTTCTTTATATTTAGAAGCAATGTGTGATGCACCTTTTATTACCTGGATGTGGCAGCTGGGTAATCGACATAATAAGTCTGACTGTGGCCAAGACTGACACCTGGATGGAAAGGTTGAGGTGAATGTTAAGAATCTCTGAGAAAATTAAGGATCATATCTTGCTGTCCATCCCTTGGCCTTGGTTAAGCAGGCCTCGTTTTCGACTTGACTTAATTTAACCTAATGTGCTGCCCTAAGAGGACGTCAGTTAATCACCCTCTTCCCTAACAGTTCTTCAGCAAACACACACACATACATACATACACACACACACACACACACACACACACACACACACACACACACACACACACACACACACACACACACACACACACACACACACACACACACACACACACACTTGCATGTGCATCGTCATCACCGCCGATAGTGAGAGTGACTTGGACGCCAGATAACTGTACCTCCAGCACCCAGTCATTACCAACACCTTAACCCTCGCTGACGACTACTATGCGCCCACACTTAAAAGGAACCGAGGTAACTACACTACAATTTTTTTTGGCATGTGTGGCAAGAATAATAAGGCACGACTAAGGCGATACACGACACACACCAACAAAGAAACTCTCAGCACACCAATAAAGGAAATGTACTGTACGAACGTCTCTTAATAACACAATTAGCGCGAGGAAAAAATAAACAAAGTGATCAGCTGAATGGTGCCAACACCTCCACCTACCACCTTGTCTAGAACACCCACTAAAAACTAGATGAATAACGCGTGAAACAAGGATGTGATCATGCCGCCAACACACAATCACGCCGCACACTGACACTCAATGGAAATGTCACACCTTCCGCAAGGCTATCACTGACACTATATCATATGCGGGTGTAAGCAGCGTGGAGAAATAAGAGCCTGAAGGAGACGCCCGCCAAGGCTTGTTGAAGGTCTGGGAGAAAAAGCATTATCCTTATAACAAAAATAAAGTTATTATATTTTTTTTTTTTCCTTTCAGTGATAACCTAGATATGCTTGACGTATGAAAATGAGTCGAGAAAAATAATATTCAACTCGAGATAAATGTTTCTCTTTAGCTCCATTAGGACACGACACTGAATACATAACGCACGTGTGTCCCTGAGTCCCTGATGTGCATGTGTTTTGGGGAGAGTCAGTAGGTGCACTAAGCAGGTATGTTGCTGCCAGCCTTGATAACTCTGGATTCAACTGCATCATATGGCTTTCTCTCTCTCCTCTCTTTTTTTTTTTTTTTCTCTCATCTCTCTCCTCTCTCTCTCTCTCTCATTTACACACCCATACACACGCACGCACACGCACACGCACAACGCACACACACACAACACACACACACACACACACACACACACACACACACACACACCAGTGCTCGCCATGACGGTGCTCACTGGCATTAATAAGAATAAAACAGATGGAATCCACGGTAATGTTGCCTCAGAATGACTCATTATATCTGCTGTTCTTTACTCTCGTTTCTGCATTACTTCCTAGGAAAAGTATTTACGTCTATACATATTTGCTTTTTTCCCTCCACCATTAGGAAACTGTGTCCAAAACACACCTGTGCACCTGTGTAGACACCTTGGCAAGCTCCTAATGGCCAAAACACTCATT
>JAXIVD010004927.1:15000-17500 GCA_036785275.1 Cancer borealis | reverse complement strand
CACACACACACACACACACACAGGCACAGCACGCCCCCCCCCCCCCAGCCTGATCCTCACAGCAATAGCCTCACAACAATTTACTTCCTCATGACTACCACTACCAACACCATCTCACACTCCTGACCTCACAGCTGCACCTTCACAGTTAGAACCTCACACTCTCAGCCCAACTATCACCTCACCCCCACCACCCACCCAGCCACAACCACTCATCCACACCATCATCCAGTCACCTAACCAGATTTCAGGTCTCTCACAGAACAAGCTTGTACAAGACCAACTGACTTAACGTAACCTAACCTGACCTCATCTGACCTGACCTGACTTGACCTAACTCCTGTATGTGTCTCGCCGGATATCACACAGCTGTTCACCATATAAGAACAAACGTAAGGAATAAATAAACCCCATTATTTCCCACTTTTTGCCAGACGCACACAACGCCCAAGACAACAAGTTTCCACACGCTCATCCTTTCTCATGATTAATATTCAGGTGTTTAATGAATAAGAAAAATAAATGACTAGGTGGGAAAGTCATTACAAGAAGCTCGCCAGGTGGTCTGGGAGCGGCCGCCACCACCTGCCCAAAATGATGAGAGAGCTCCCACTCCTCGCCCTCCCCCCTGTGCTGGAAGAGGAGGATGGGGGCAGAGAATGAGGGTGTGGTGGTGATGAATGATGCGCGCGCTGCGGCAGAGGTCGAGGAGGGGACAAGGAAGAGGGAGAAAATAATATATATTAGTGTGGATATCAAAGTGCGGCTTCCTTTACAACAAAAATCTGTGCTTACTGGCGTGGAATATATTGTGTTTACGCTGACGTGAATTATGTTGGTTTTTTTCGGCCGCAAATTTCAACAGATGAAGCTGCAAGGATTTACACTCTGCAATACTGGCAAGGAAACGGGGAGTTCAAAGTTGCGAGGCGAGTATGTGAGGCAAGAGCAGAGGCAGGAAAAACATGAAGGTGTGTAGGGCGGCGCAGGCTGGACTGTGGAGCGTCACTTCCCGGCCCTCTCAGCCTCCACGACACCCATTGAGTGTCCTCCCTCGGTCTTAAAACGGCTAATGTTCAGGTATAAAAGATTGGTCAAGAAAATATAGTTTGCTCAAACGAGACATTGATAAGTGAGTCTACTGCGAATGCATTGGTCGTTTGAACATTAAATTTCTAGCACAAACACTTTGTCAATTCACTAACAAGGACATGCACACTCCGAAGGCTACACCCGCTGGGTGATTAGCATCCAAGTGTGAAAAAGTTGTAAATAAAATAAACTTGACAGGTACGAGATATAGCACAAGATCTCCTTTGGTGGTCTACTCGGAGATTTAAATAAAAACAAAACAACCACAATTTGTTTACGGACGACCGAATGGGTGTGAGGGGCGAGACCCGCAGCAGGTGGCCGCCAGGAACCCACAAAGTGCACCACTGACCATATGAAAGGTCAGTCAGACAGACAGGGAAGTCACAACCTACACTCGTATTTCTGAAAATTTGTGCAAATGAAAAATGTGTTGTCTGTCTGGGTGTGTCCCGGGATCTGTTTGTTGATATATTCGCAAGAGATCGTAACTTGCGCGAGGTATGACCCCGCGGCCCACATTTGGTCAACATTTCTTTGCTCTCTTCCTTGGTTTGCTATTTCCTGCAGTCAGTCCTTCCTCCATCGTCCAGCGGCGCTTCGGGATTCGGAAATACACGCCCGACAAAGGGACTGAAGGCCATATACATTTTTTTCTTTATGATTTTGTCATACATATTTCCCCAACCATGGAGTCTATAACATTACCGTTAACAACACGTGGTTCTAACGTATGCAAGAAATCTGAACATCAATATCCCACTGAACAATACTTTTTTTTTTACTACATATCCGTCAGTTGAGAATGCTTCACGGCTACTGATCTGTTCGTCCACACAGGATACACACTACTTCTCACTTTATCAATAATTTCACTTTTCACCCACAACACCTTCGTTCCCTCCAATAGTGTTCTGGTCTGCTGCCTCGCCACTGGTGTGCGCCATCTTCCACTCCCACCTACATCACCTGAAGGCTGAGGAGGCCTCGGTATTGCATCAACATCACCAAATGCGGAGAAAAGCGAATTAAAGAAAAAAGGACCAAAGTAAGAGGCAGATGACGAGCCTCTCGTCGAAGTAAACAAACACAGCATCTTGACGTCACAAACATAGCTGCTCCGTAACGAATGGTAACAAGGAGGCGTGACGGCTCTCTAACTAGCGTACTGTAACAGAATCGTGATTTGGAGAAGACTTTGTGGTGGCAGTTCTGGTCTCAGGACCTGTTAATCTAGAACCTCAGTTATCTGCTAACCTGGAGACACGCTACACTCATGTACACTAGTCACGCCTCAGTGCCAAGGAAAACGGCGAGCAAGATGCTGAGTCCGGGAGTTAAGGCGATATTACACGTGCAAGAATTTCCTTCGACATGTCTAAGGAAAAATACGTGTGTGATCAGACAA
>JAXIVD010004927.1:10000-12500 GCA_036785275.1 Cancer borealis | reverse complement strand
CCCCTTTTAATAAGCCAGGTATATAGATAGATATTAAACCTATGCCATTATTACTAACCTTTTCTTACTACATCTTCCCCTCCAGCATCCACTCACGCTTCTCTTCCTCTCATCACGTAAAGAAAGACTCTAGATAACACAATCGTACCTTATATCCTCCAGTCCTCCCTTCCACCCCTCCCCCCTTGCCCTCTCCCTCAGTTCCTAATGGACGCGTGTAACAAAAGAATTCCTGGGTCCTCCTCTCAGTGTAGGTAAATAATTCAGGACAGCACAGTAAAAAAATTGATGTGAAAAAATTGTTCGTGGTATGTATGAGAGGAAAAAAGAATGAGATTGGAAGAGAAAAAAGAGAAAAATATACAAAAACAAGAGAGAGAGAGAGAGAGAGAGAGAGAGAGAGAGAGAGAGAGAGAGAGAGAGAGAGAGAGAGAGAGAGAGAGAGAGAGAGAGAGAGAGAGAGAGAGAGAGAGAGAGAGAGAGAGAGAGAGAAAAGTGGAAAGACACATCATTTTATCCTCGTGCGCAGTAAATCACCTTATCTCCCCGTCCTGCACATGCCCGTCCCTGCGTCCAACCCTCCTGCCTCAACACGCCAGCAGAGCAGAGCCAACGCAGTACACCTGACACATTAACGAAGCATAATTACCTGCGCCACATCAGCCTGCCTTCACGTCTCACCTTGACACTCTAATTATCAGAGCAAACCCTCCCCCCCCGGATGGCCGCCGAGAGCACGGAATAAACACGTCATGACTCGAGTTCTTGACATGATTACCAAAAAGTCATCAGATAAGTGGGACAACACGCCGGCCAGGGAGGAACCTTGGGTCGGAGTGGCGTGCTGTGCAGTCTGCGGCGGAAACAGTTCGTGTACACTAACAGGGTCGAACCTCTTATCGTTCTACTAAATCGATCCTCCTTTGCACGCACTCTTAATGCCATGAATGGATATTAGATGAAAATTACTGACACATTTGGACTCTGGGAGGACATGCAACAGTACCATTGAATAGAGTGAATTAGTGACCTCGTACACACCCCCCTCCCCATCTCCGCATCCTGCATGCACAAACGTTGGGCCTTGGGAGCCCCGCTGTGGCTGTGTGTGGTCGTGGGAGCATGGCTGAGGAAGAGGTCACTATAAATTTTCTCTACATTGTCATACCTTCCGGTGCGTGACTGGCTCCCCGCGGACCGCCAAGGTTGACCTCTGGAATTATTGCCACTAAAGAAAATACTCAATGTAAATATATCTAGTTTATCGCATCATTACTTCCTTATCATGTGCTGGCTTGGCTTCCTGCATGCCCTGTCAAGGCGTCACATCAACCAATCACACACCTCACAAGACACACCTGCAAGATAAAAGTTCCTGTGTCACACCTGTATTGGTACTCACCTGCATGTCGTCCAGTCACGGGGGAGGATGATGATGACGATGATGAGGAGAGCTGCGTGGAGTTGTGCGCCACCTCGCCACCCCTGCCCCAAGCCACCAGCCGCCCGCCCAACGCACGGAGCGCCACCCCCATTCTCTTAGCCACACCCGCCGTAGCCTCCCGGCTTCCAGACCCCCCAACAGGAGACGGAGGGTTGGAGACCACTTGACCACCTGAACTCCCGCCTGAGTCACTCTCAAACTGGTGCAGGTAGACTGTTTTGGGGGAGGCTCGGCCACCCTCCAACGATGGCTGGGCTGCCAGTAGGGTGTGAGCCAGGAGGGCGTTGGTGCCGTGTACGGGGCAGGTCGGGGAAACATTAGCCGGGAGGGGATTAGGGGGCGGGTAGCTAGAACCGTGATTCTGGGTGTGAGGCGCCCCAACCTGGGTCATTCCACCTGACTCCAGGGCATTATGAGGCCGCTGAGTAGCGTTGCAAAGCGCAGCCAGCTGGTCCAGGGCCGAGGAGAGGCGGGTGAGGTCTCCTGCCCATCTAGTGTCGGCGCCTTCGGTGTTGCGTCTGGTGAGCATGGGCCGAGGCTCCTCCCGCCCATTACTCGCCCACACGTCTTCAAATCCCTCATCTTCATCCTCTTCAAAGCTTGTAAAGTTTTCCTTCCCCGAAGCCGGCTGGCTCCTGGCACGCTGAGGGCGAGTGTGGCGCCCGACCAGTCTTTTCAGAGCCCGAGGGGACCTGGCGGCCGAAGCAGGTGTTTGAGGTCCCTGGGAGGCTGGCGCCTGCAGGGAGCCCAACGGCCCATTGAGCCGAGACTGGAACACACCCCTGAGGCTGCGGGTGGCCATGAGGCGGGGATGTGCCGGGGCAGGGATGACAGGGGCACGGAGGGGAGCCAGGGGATCTGACAGGAGGTCGAGATGGCTGCGGATCTTGGGAGGCTGCAGGTTGAGTGCCCGCAGCGTCTCAGAATGAGCAGCCACAATTCCCTCGTCCTTCATTACGAACTTTGGGTTCACAATAAGCGTCTGAACTACACTTAAGGGTGCACCTTAAAATACTTATAATATTTACAGTGTTATATTCTCCGATGTCACTTTGG
>JAXIVD010004927.1:0-2500 GCA_036785275.1 Cancer borealis | reverse complement strand
TTTCCTGTATTCTCTAACTATATTTCCTTCAGCCCCAACCACCTTCATCTCTACTTCCTTGATTCAAAGCCAACGTGCACAGCCTCGCCATCAACAGAGTCTTGTTTTTGCTAATTCTATTACGACAAATGATCGAGTCAACATCTTGTTCGTGTGTTGCATGTTAACCAGTCTTCACAGGCGGCTCATCACGAGACTGGGAATGGTACGATTTTTATCTTTTGTAGGTGGTATTCCGAACATGTGAGGCTGGCAGGCGAGAGCATAGGCCGAGAGGGAGAGAAAGAGACAGAGAAGATGAGAGGCCTAGGGAGGATGGGGGTGACAGGGGAAAAGACATAACAAAAGTGACATTGACAGATGGAGAGATGCTGATGGTTGCTAACTAACACCCGACACACCGGTTATGTCTCTGCCCACAAGTTCTAACACTGCCTCCACCACCCATGCTACCCTCTCCTCTCCTCTCAATCCCAGCATCACCCTTACACGCCATCCTAGTTCTGATTTCCCACGACCTTTCAGCCCCCATCTCCCACGCCCTACAAGAAAACACCTTCACCTCTCTCTCTCTCTCCTTCCCCTCCTCCACACCTACACACTCACCTTTATCTCCTTCACTCTCCCATCCACCCGCTTCCACACCCTTGCACCTTCCTCCCTCTCTGGTATGTCAACGCACCACATCGACCTTTCACAACTTTCGTAACCTACCACACCCTAACCATCCTAATACCCTTGTGAAGCTGCTACCACACACACACGCGCACACACACACACGCGCACACACACGCACGCACACACACACACACACACACACACACACACACACACACACACACACACACACACACACACACACACACACACACACACACGACCCTATCCCACCACGCTACCTCAGACCCTTGCTGCTGCTCTAGCTTTGACAAGAGGGAAAGAGCGAGGCAAAAAAAGGGGAAACCTCGCCTGGGGAAATAGGCAAACGTACACCTGTGAAGAAAATAAAAGGGTCTTCATCCCCTTGGTCAGTGCACGACTTTCCCTCCGGCAGTGGTGTGTACCTGACGCTGCGTCTTTCTGCAGGGGCGGGAGGGAGGGCGGGGAGGAAAGGAGGGAGGGCGGGAAAGAATAATATAAGGAAAAGGAATGAAAGCGTGTCTGTGTGTTTGCCTGTCTCTCTGTCTCTCTGTCTCTCTCTCTCTCTCTCTCTCTCTCTCTCTCTCTCTCTCTCTCTCTCTCTCTCTCTCTCTCTCTCTCTCTCTCTCTCTCTCTCTCTCTCTCTCTCTCTTTCAATGCCGTTCAGGAAGCAAAACATAATACAGCAGTAACCAAACCAGCTTAGTCTGGCAGCAACCTGATCGCTGGGCACATTAAATTCAATTCAATCAAACTTCCGAAACTAAAAAGATAAAAACCACATCAAGTAAAACAGAGTTAGGCCTTAACGACGACGACGATCAAAAGAGTGAGTAAACTGAGCCTGTGTGGAAAAAAAAAATGAAGCTACTACTACAACTACTACTACTACTGGAAAATGTCACTGAATGATTAAAGAAACACAAAGAGAAGCAAGCCTTATATGACATGGCAGTTATGGATTTCGAAACTGTTCCGCGTCTGGTTTCGATGTATCATTTGAGTTGCTTTATGTCCAACTCATTTTTTTTTCTCTCTTTTTCTTTCTTTTACGATCTCACGCGAAGGTCGGTTACGGAAGGAAGAGAATGAGAGAGAGAGAGAGAGAGAGAGAGAGAGAGAGAGAGAGAGAGAGAGAGAGAGAGAGAGAGAGAGAGAGAGAGAGAGAGAGAGAGAGAGAGAGAGAGAGAGAGAGAGAGAGAGAGAGATGTAGACAGACAGATAGACAGACAGTGAGAAAGAGAGAAAGGTTTAATCAGGAAAAAGACAAAGGCACACACTTCTTCAAACACATGGGGAGAATCCCTCAGACATTCTCGCTGCAAAAGACCACCAGGTAAGTCTTTTTTATAATTTTAATCTTGAGAGTAAATGAAATGCTATATTAAAAGCGAATGAGGAAGGGAGGAAGGTAGGGAAGGAGGGAGGGAGGGAAGGAGGAAGGAAGGGAGGAAGGGAGGAAGGGGAGGAGGGGAAGGAGGAAGGAATGGAGAGAAATGAGCAAAATCCACATGTAATAAAGAGGAACAGAAACGTTTGTGGTGGTGGTGGTGGTAGTGGTAGTGGTGGTGGTGGTGGTGGTGGTGGTGGTGGTGGTGGTGGTGGTGGTGGTGGTGGTGGTGGTGGTGGTGGTGGTGGAAGAACAATAGAGAGCAAGATTTTTATGTAACGAAACAGAGAGTTGTGAGAGAATAACGTAGTATCAGGCCGCAGCAGACCCACCAAGCCACCTACAGCCATGAATGTTCAAGTGTTTACTGAGACACGTTCACACCGCTGCTGGGGAATGGGGTAATGGGGGGGGAGGGGAGGGGATGGAAAGGGCGGTGTGTGTGTCCCATCTTCACACCCATCGTGACTC
>JAXIVD010004926.1:17500-30000 GCA_036785275.1 Cancer borealis | reverse complement strand
GTAGCAACAATGAAGAGAAAATAAATTACACAACTACCAAATCAAAAGCTAAAACTGTATATATGTATTTCTTTGTATCTTGGTCTCGATCTATTTTTTTTTAGCTGCTGTAGCGACAATGCAGCAGCTGAATGACGGGAAAGTGGACTTGGTATCAGTTATCCACACACAAGAAACAGGGTAAGCCAGTTTTTATTGCCTGGCGTCCAAACCTCGCCTTACTTGGAGTCAGACAAGAGTCGTCGCCTCTATATATATATAATCTAAACCTATACAGGATACAAGCACTGGTACCACGCAGCCTTGAGCCACAGATCCATACCTGTTTATCTTAATACACACACACACACACACACACACACACACACACACACACACACACACACACACACACACATACACACACACACACACACACACACACACACACACACACACACACACACACACACACACACACACACACACACACACACACACACTACAATTACGCATTTAGAGCACAAACTCTTTTCTTTAACACTCAAAATCACACCTTAACATATCTAGTTCATTATTCACTTGTCTAATCAACAATCATTTAAACTCTACATAGCGGGGGAATACTTATTAAATTGTATAAAGTATATCATGACTATTTACTAATACATGAACGTTAGTTTAATCTACGGGAAGGCACGCGGCTGTTAGGTGACGTGAACCAAAACCCTTTATCATTATGACCATAGTAACACCCTTTCCACCCTTGAAAATACCATACAATAACAAGAGAATTACCCTCACACTTTCCCTAACCCTCACCAATCGTCACTTCCAATCACTACCTGCAAACAAGACTGTGATTTACACCTGCCCTTACCTGTCCATTATGAGACGTAAATCAACGCACTCTCTCTAACAACACTTGTGATTTCCCTCAGCCAGCATGAATTACGGCAGGTGTGATTGTGTTATTAATAGTCGAGTCTTTAACTTGACTTGTATAGGGGGATTTATGAGAAGAGAAGGAGGAGTACAAAGGAGTACAAAGGAAGAACAGACAGCAACAGTGCTACTAGACCTAACGAGGCTGTCTGTTTAGCTACACTACTACTATAATATCTAATTGATAGCGACAAAAGAACAGCAAAGTGAAAGGCTTATATAGGAGGAGGAGGACGAGGAGGAGGACGAGGAGGAGGAGGAGGAGGAGGAGGAGGAGGAGGAGGAGGAGGAGGAGGAGGAGGAGGAGGAGGAGGAGGAGGAGGAGGAGGAGGAGGAGGAGGAAAAAGAGATGAGGAAAAGGAAAAAGGAAGAAGTGGATAACGAGGGGGAAGAGGAAGGAAAGTGTGTGTAATAATTAGTGTTTCCTCTATTCCACTATTCATCAATTATATTACTTCTCATACGTAGAGGGTGTCCTGTGTAATGCTTTGAAGCAAGGCAATGACTAGAATGGCAATCTTAATTATAATAGTAGTAATAGTAGTAGTAATAGTAGTAGTAGTAGTAGTAGTAGTAGTAGTAGTAGTAGTAGTAGTAGTTAGTAGTAGTAAGTAGTAGTAGCAGCAGCAGCAGCAGCAGTAATAATGACGATGATAATAGATAATGATAATGATATGAATGTAAGGTTAGGTTAGGATAGTGTACCAAGTCAGGGCGATACCAGTCAGCCTTACCATTGTCATTTGATCCTACTGATGACGCATTGTTACCAAGAGCGGTGCGTCACCAAGACAAACTCGCTATGTTCAAGGTCACTCAGGATTGTAATGCAGAAAAAATGTCACAAAAATGCCACCTGTGCGTCTAATGATATTTGAGATTATCAGGATTTCATTATATTTCTTAGCGTTTCTTGATAGTTCATTGTTTGGTTCTTATATAATGTTTTTTATCACACGCACGCACGCACGCACGCACCCACGCACCCACCCACGCACCCCCCCCCCACCCACCCACCCACCCCCCCACCCACCCACCCACCACCCACCCACCCACCCACCACCCACCCACCCACCCACCCACCCACCCACCCACCCACACACACACACACACACACACACACACACACACACACACACACACACACACACACACACACACACACACACACACACACACACACACACACACACACACACACACACACACACACACACACACACACACACACACACACACACACACACACACACACACACACACACACACACACACACACACACACACACACACACACACACACACACACACACACACACACACACACACACACACACACACACACACACACACACCACACACACACACACACACACACACACACACACACACACACACACACACACACACACACACACACACACACACACACACACACACACACACACACACACACACACACACACACACACACACACACACACACACACACACACACACACACACACACACACACAACACACACACACACACACACACACACACACACACACACACACACACACACACACACACACACACACACACACACACACACACACACACACACACACACACACACACACACACACACACACACACACACACACACACACACACACACACACACACACACACACACACACACACACACACACACACACACACACACACACACACACACACACACACACACACACACACACACACACACACACACACACACACACACACACACACACACACACACACACACACACACACACACACACACACACACACACCACACACACACACACACACACACACACACACACACACACACACACACACACACACACACACACACACACACACACACACACACACACACACACACACACACACACACACACACACACACACACACACACACACACACACACACACACACACACACACACACACACACACACACACACACACACACACACACACACACACACACACACACACACACACACACACACACACACACACACACACACACACACACACACACACACACACACACACACACACACACACACACACACACACACACACACACACACACACACACACACACACACACACACACACACACACACACACACACACACACACACACACACACACACACACACACACACACACACACACACACACACACACACACACACACACACACACACACACACACACACACACACACACACACACACACACACACACACACACACACACACACACACACACACACACACACACACACACACACACACACACACACACACACACACACACACACACACACACACACACACACACACACACACACACACACACACACACACACACACACACACACACACACACACACCTGCTGCCATTATTACTATGAACAGAACTGAATATCTAAATGTAGTATTTTTGTGTATAAGATCACGCCAAAACAGCCTTAACACAGCCACAAAACACGTTTATAGAACATACATAAAATAATGACTCAATCAGGCTTAATAATGAAGGTTAGAGAAATAATTATTGTCATTAATCATTCACTACTATTTTTCTATACTCATGTAAATCCCCAAGATATTTTTTGTATGGCTATCACAGTGTTTACCAATTCATAACTTTCTCCAACATCACTGCGATGCAACTTTCCTAAGTTTGGCGTGGACATGAACAACGGAGGAGCAAGTCTATGTATGCGGAATGGACCGTTGTTCAACTAATGCTCACTGTAAACCTTGCAGTGACCTCATAGGCCCAGTCCTACTCTAGAGAACACGTTAGTTTTCATACAATTCAATGGTAGACTTAATGAAAGCGGGTGACCAACAAATGGTAACGGTTGTGAGAGTGGAGCGGGCCAGTATAAAAGGGCATCCACAGCCCTTCCATGTCAGTCGTCTCAGTAGCCGCATCTTGGAGTGCTGAAGAAGACCAAGAGTGCAGTCATGAAGTTTTTGGTAAGGTTCCTTGCTTGTTGGTGTTCCATGTTCTGTAGTGTGAATGTGAACAACTGTTGACCGCCTTAGCCGCGGCTTTGTCACCCTTTCTAATCCTCTCTTGTGGCTCGTACAGGTAGCGATGTGTCTGTTGGCGGCGGGCGTGAGCGCCAACTATGGAGAGTCCGGTATCGTGTATCCTGACGGCACGCAGGTGCAGTTCACCCGCGCCGAGGCTGACAACATCGCCGATATCGGAGAGGCGGGCGTGGTGATGCACGACGGAAGCCACGTTCAGTTTGACCGGGATATGGCTGCCCACCACGCTGGCACCCCTCCCCAGCCCATGCCCGTGCGCGAGATGCTGGAGCAGGCCTACGGCTACTCTGGCATTATCAAGCCCGACGGCAACAACAGACAGTTCACCGCTGCTGAGTCCGACAACCTCGTCCTCGTCGGGCCCTCAGGCGCCGTCACTGCTGACGGAAAGAACGTGCAGTTCACCGATGCCGGCCTCCCAACCCGCAAGAAGCGTGAAGTGCTCCTGCAGGGACCCTCCGGCGTGATCTTTAAGGACGGACAGAAGCGGTTCCTTCCTCGTGGCGTGGAGATCGTCCTCCTCACTAAGTCTGGCGCCGTCCTTTCCAACGGAGACAACGTACAGTTCCGCAAGAAGCGTGCAGGAGGAGGAGGAGGAGGAGGAGGAGGAGGAGGAGGAGGAGGAGGAGGAGGAGGAGGAGGAGGAGGAGCAGGAGGAGGAGGAGGAGGAGGAGGAGGAGGAAGAGGATGATTTAATGAAGAAGTGAGAGGCGTGTTTCATAGAGGATGAGAGGCTGTGGAATAAAATGTGAGTGGAGAAGAAAAGAGTTCATGGGAGGCAGTGTGTGAAGGGTTGGGTGGAGGACGTATTAATGGGGAGGGAGGAGAGTAGGTGGATCTGGTTAGGCAAGGTAAAAGTGGATGGGTGAGTGGATGAGTTGAAAATGTGTGTGTGTGTGTGTGTGTGTGTGTGTGTGTGTGTGTGTGTGTGTGTGTGTGTGTGTGTGTGTGTGTGTGTGTGTGTGTGTGTGTGTGTGTGTGTGTGTGTGTGTGTGTGTGTGTGTGTGTGTGTGTGTGTGTGTGTGTGTGTGTGTGTGTGTGTGTGTGTGTGTGTGTGTGTGTGTGTGTGTGTGTGTGTGTCTTGCTCAGTGAGTCATTTCGTTTCTTGCATTGAATAGAAAATGGATATAAATGTTGTGAGATAGTGAATTATAGAGTTTGTTACAATAGGACTTTCAAAATAGCTATGTGTGTGTCTTTCTCTTTCTCCTCCTCCTCCTCCTCCTCTCGTTTTTTTCTTTTTCTCTATCTATCTATTTTTATCTTTATCTCTCTCTCCCACTTGGTCTGTGTACATTTCAAAGTTTGGTACGCAATTGATGGTCTTTTCTTTCTTTATACATTGCCAATTCATTACTGCAATTCCATCTTTCAACTTGAGACAAATTAAAATGCATTATACACTAACCTTTATAAAACTTCGATGCATAACACAGATTTAAATGCATTATACACTTACCTCTATATAACTTCGATGCATAAGCCAGATGAAGGTGCATTATATACTACTTTTAAAACTTCGATGCATAATATATAGAAAAATAGACAGATTAAAATGCATTATACACTTATCTCTATAGAAGCTTTAGTCCCGCAAGGATCCCAGGTCACTTCTACGCCGCAAATGTTCTTTTCAGCTGCAAACTCCTCTTAATGGAGCTGCTTTCTCCCTTGGCGCTTGTTGCCACGTCGATACTCTGAGGAAAAATAGAAGAAATGATACTTCCCGAGTTGCATTTCCCTGGACATAACGAGCAGTTGTCGGTGCTTAGCGGCCGAGAAACAGCCTCGCCAGCCTGCAAAGTTGTAACACTTCCGACCAGTTACTGCGATACCCTATGTTTTTTTTTAGCATTACGTGACAAGAAACTCAAATAAAAGGTACAAAAATGAGAAGAAAAAAAAGTATTATTATTATCATTATTATCATTATTATCACCATCATCATCCTTAAGATAATAATACTACATTGAACTGAGAAATGAGAGGTTTTGAAATAGCTTCGGTTGAAAGGAAGAAGAATTTAAAGACAAAATCTACCCTGAATTTAGTGTACAAAACCTTAACACTGCGCACCTTGGCACACCTTGACACACCTGTTTCCTTTATTAGGCAGCGATCTCTTCCACAGTCTTGTTGGGTCAGAAAAGTTGATGAGGTGAAATAGCAAACCTTGTATTCCACGCTCACCATAATACACATCAACACGTGTATAAATGTCAAGAGGAGGAGGAGGAGGAGGAGGAGGAGGAGGAGGAGGAGGAGGAGGAGGAGGAGGAGGAGGAGGAGGAGGAGGAGGAGGAGGAGGAGGAGGAGAAGGAGACATCTAGCATTTAGATTCACCGCTTAAGGCTGAGCCACTGAGACATGAGGCACCTCGAGAGCCTCAACTCAAGGCGGCGAGGCGGGGAAGAATGAACGTCTGGGAGGGGAGAGGGCGGCTGGACTAGGTCAGACAGGAGTGATGGAGGTGTGGTGGAGGAGTAGTGGTATAGGGGGTGAACAGGGGAAGGGAGGGAGGCGCAAGGCTGAGAAAACACACACTGAAAACGCAGCTCATTTCAAAGACTAAAACTCGCAGTGCTTAAGGCGAAGATACGATGGAGGGAGAGAAGGAAGGAAGGAAGGAAGGAAGGAAGGAAGGAAGGAAGGAAGGAAGGAAGGAAGGAAGGAGGGAGGGAAGAAGGGAGGCAGGGAGGCAGGGAAGCAGGGAAGGAAGGAGGTAAGGAAGGAGGTAAGGAGGTAAGGAGGGAGGGAAGGAAGGAAGGAAGGAGGGAGGGAGCGAGGGAATAGCTACAATAACTTACAAAACGTAGCAAAACATTAATTTCCATTACATCATCATCATCATCAACACCATCAACACCATCATCATCATTATTATCATCACTCTGCAAAGGATTCGATCTTACTATTTTCTTTTTTCTACATAACAAACCGTTGGCGCCAATAGGTTTTATGAAGGCTAAGATGGACTGCCTCTGACCTGTTATTTGTCGTAGGTTTAGAATTTTTATAGTGACGCCTCGAATGTTTACGTGTTTAAGCTTAGTATATAACGTGCGTTGGAACGGAGGTGTAAGACTACGAGGGAGGAGAAAGTAATGTATGTGTGTGTCTGTCTGTCTGTCTGTCTGTCCACGAGGAGAAAGAATTACTATTTGAAACCATAAAATATAGATGAAAGAGAGAGAAAGAGAGAGAGAGAGAGAGAGAAAAAAAAAAGCACATACATACCTAGCATATATACATACAGAAAATAAGTTCATGCATAAAACTTTACTTTCGTATATGCATTAATGTATGTGTGTATGTGTATGTACGTGTGTGCGCCCGTCCATTAATTACTACAACAAAAAATTAAAAATACGAATGTTAAATCACAAGCTAAAGCTGTATTATTTCTTTGCATCTATGTCTGTATTTATTTTTAGCTGCTGTAGCGACAATGAAGAGAAAATAAAATACACAACTACCAAATCACAAGCTAAAACTGTATATATGTATTTCTTTGTATTTTGGTCTCGGTCTATTTTTTTTAGCTGCTGTAGCGACAATGCAGCAGCTGACTGACGGGAAAGTGGACTTGGTATCAGTTATCCACACACAAGAAACAGGGTAAGCCAGTTTTTATTGCCTGGCGCCCAAACCTCGCCTTACTTGGAGTCAGACAAGAGTCGTCGCCTCTATAAATATATCATCTAAACCTACACAGGATACGAGCACTAGTACCACGCAGCCTTGAGCCACGGATCCATACCTGTTTATCTTAATACACACACACACACACACACACACACACACACACACACACACACACACACACACACACACACACACACACACACACACACACACACCTTACCCTTTGTATCTAACGTGTTCATTAATAACTTGACTTAACTTAAATTGACTTGACATCAGCACAGTTTTCATGCATTTTTGTCCTTTGAAATAACGGTGTACATGCATATTCTTACATATGCATTATTATCCTTCAGTGTTCGAAGGATATATGTGAATTAAGTTATTTTTTTTTATAGAAGTTACACAAATATGACGATCGATATAAAGTTAGTAACTCAACGCAACACAACACATAACTCTGCAGGAATTGCTTATTATATATATATTTTTTTTCATTCAGGTACAGTTAAATGTCAACTTTTTTTGTCCTCCTCTCTCCTTTTTAAGCTGTATGCACTAAGACACAACTACGTCTCGCCATCGTAACCCAACAGACAAGACAGTGTGAGTGGTATCTACACGCGCCCTTATGCATTCTTAACACCTCTGCAGATCGCTAAAAAATAAGGTTAAATTCTTCATGATTAGGACAACATTTACTTGATTTTGTCTTCATGGCTAAAACTTGTCTCATGCATTCTAAAGTTCAACCATAACAAAAACAAATAATGGGAATAATTGTATTGAGGGAAAGTTGTCATCAGCTTCCGTTGTTGAGGGTAAGCATTTTTTTTTTTTTCACAGTGATAAATCGTTTATTCGAAATACAAATATCTCGTATAACATTTGCAGTGATGTGTCATGACGGCAATCCTCATTCATTGCATTTCCGGTTGTACAGAAATTGACTGGTTCGATTACCCCGTCAAACAACGGAGACTCTTAGGGTCAAAAGGAGTCCAGGTGGTGGAGGCGACGGTGTCAACAATCAAGGCTTATGCAAAGAACTGGATGGCAGTTCCGTCGGAGAGGAGAGCGGCGGAATGACCCTCAATGGCGACAGTGACGCCGGGAGGAAGCTGATAAAGCTGACCGGTGGGGGTGATGTAGCCTGAGGGACCGATTATGGAATCGATGAGAGGGGAGGATCGCTTCTTGCGGAACTGTACGTTCTCTCCGTTGGAAAGGACGGCGCCAGACTCACTGAGGAGGACGATCTTCACACCAGGAGGAAGGTACCTCTTCTGTCCGTCCTTGAAGAGCACGCCGGAAGGGCCCTCCAGGAGCACTGCACGCTTCTTGCGGGTTGGCAGGCCGGCATCGGTGAACTGCACGTTCTTTCCGTCAGCAGTGACGGCGCCTGAAGGCCCGACGAGGACGATGTTGTCGGATTCAGCAGCGGTGAACTGTCTGTTGTTGCCGTCGGGCTTCATAATGCCAGAGTAGCCGTAGGGCTGCTCCAGCGTCACGCGCTCGGGCATGGGCTGGGGAGGGGTGCCAGCGTGGTGGGCAGCCATATCCCGGTCAAACTGAACGTGGGTTCCGTCGTGCATCACCACGCCCGCCTCTCCGATATCGGCGATGTTGTCAGCCTCGGCGCGGGTGAACTGCACCTGCGTGCCGTCAGGATACACGATACCGGACTCTCCATAGTTGGCGCTCACGCCCGCCGCCAACAGACACATCGCTACCTGTACGAGCCACAAGAGAGGATTAGAAAGGGTGACAAAGCCGCGGCTAAGGCGGTCAACAGTTGTTCACATTCACACTACAGAACATGGAACACCAACAAGCAAGGAACCTTACCAAAAACTTCATGACTGCACTCTTGGTCTTCTTCAGCACTCCAAGATGCGGCTACTGAGACGACTGACATGGAAGGGCTGTGGACGCCATTTTATACTGGCCCGCTCCACTCTCACAACCTTTGCCCTTAGACAGATACCGCCCACCTCATGGACGTCCACTCACACATATCAAGAACGAAGAACACAGTAGTTAGGAACTTCGACTCAATTTTGTAAGAGCAAAGGTTAGCGTCGCCAGTCAGACCATTATAAAGGATTGGCCGCTGCCCTTCCATGTCAGTCGTCTCAGTAGCCGCATCTTGGAGTGCTGAAGAAGACCAAGAGTGCAGTCATGAAGTTTTTGGTAAGGTTCCTTGCTTGTTGGTGTTCCATGTCCTGTAGTGTGAATGTGAACAACTGTTGACCGCCTTAGCCGCGGCTTTGTCACCCTTTCTAATCCTCTCTTGTGGCTCGTACAGGTAGCGATGTGTCTGTTGGCGGCGGGCGTGAGCGCCAACTATGGAGAGTCCGGTATCGTGTATCCTGACGGCACGCAGGTGCAGTTCACCCGCGCCGAGGCTGACAACATCGCCGATATCGGAGAGGCGGGCGTGGTGATGCACGACGGAAGCCACGTTCAGTTTGACCGGGATATGGCTGCCCACCACGCTGGCACCCCTCCCCAGCCCATGCCCGAGCGCGTGACGCTGGAGCAGCCCTACGGCTACTCTGGCATTATGAAGCCCGACGGCAACAACAGACAGTTCACCGCTGATGAGTCCGACAACCTCGTCCTCGTCGGGCCCTCAGGCGCCGTCACTGCTGACGGAAAGAACGTGCAGTTCACCGATGCCGGCCTCCCAACCCGCAAGAAGCGTGAAGTGCTCCTGCAGGGACCCTCCAGCGTGCTCTTCAAGGACGGACAGAAGCGGTTCCTTCCTCGTGGCGTGGAGATCGTCCTCCTCACTAAGACTGGCGCCGTCCTTTCCAACGGAGACAACGTACAGTTCCGCAACAAGCGAAGTGTTCCCATCGTTGGCGAATCAGGAATCATCACCTCAAGTGGTAAACAAATCCAGTTTCCTCTTGGTGTCAAGATCCTGATCCAAGGTGACACTGGCATTCTGCTCTCCAACGGCGTGGCAATGAATCTGTACGACTAAATATTTCCCATCACCAACACTGAACGTTTCAACACATACGATTATCGACTACTGAACACCCGCCATTTCCCTTGAGGCAACTATGTACTTTTAGCAAGACTATAAGGTCGTAGTCGCCACAGACACATGCTACCATAACAATCATGGATAACGAACAACTTTGAAATAAATGGATTTCTTAAACGAATATGTATGTATGTCCTACTCTTTCAAAACCATATTTATGTTTAAGTTCCCGCCTCCAAATACAAAACTAAATAAATCACTTCAAAGGGGAAAAAAAATCATGAACAAGAGCGGCATTCACTTCAAACAAGTACAAGCTTCCATACAATATACACATGTTAACTGGACCTCCATCACTTGCTTCTATTTTTCCTACTGTCCTCTTTACAGGATCTGGCGAAAAGTGGAAATTTCTTTAACGTATTTTTGTTGTCCTTTAGCCAGTACCACTGAAACGTTAAAAAAAAAAAAAAAAAAAAAAAAAAAAAAAAAAAAAAAAGTTACCCTGAGGTGACTTAACCCTCTAAGGCACCGCAGATTACCTCGTTATGGCTGACATCTTAACAAGGTGCATAACAAGGTCTTAACCCTCTTATTCACGGCCACTACTCATTGGTATTCTTTGGTAATTATTTTTTTCATCTAAATGTTGATGTATCTATCTATCTAAACAGACAACGGATCTCTATTTATCCATCAATATAATTTGGTCCATGAGTGTAGGTTGGAAGGAGGGAATGAATGAAATGCTTTAGTGAAACAGTTCCGTTTGGAAAAACATCCTCCTCGCAGTCACCGCCATAACATGACTTGCATAAGTAAGTCGACCATTAACCACAGCTACCCAATTAAACCTTCGACTACTCTACTACTGTTATTCTACTGCCACTATTACCAACCATCACCACCACCACCACCACAATCACCGCCACCACAGCAGAACAAAAACACGCTGAAAATCGTCCTGTGATCATTACGTCCTGACCAATTTCAATTTCCGTTAATTAAGCCACATAAAAAAAACTGACCAGCATTATGCAACATTCCTGCAATGTTTTCCTCGACTGATAGGAATCTGCGAGCGTTCATTGAAGGGAAATTACACACACAAAAAAGGAATATATATATAGAGTTATTTCCATTCAGAGCACATAGTTGAGTCGCCTCGTGTACAACGGTGATACAACAGGCAACCTAACACACACACACACACACACACACACACACACACACACACACACACACACACACACACACACACACACACGCACACGCACACGCACACACACGCGCACACACGCACACACACGCTCACACACACACACACACACACACACACACACACACACACACACACACACACACTGAAGGAGACTAAGAGATAAAACAGCAAACAAACAAAAGTAGTTTAACCTTCCAAATAAACAAATATAACTGTTGCAATAATAATTTTCTGTTAACATTAATACTATAACTGGATTTCTTCATTTTTTATATTTAATGTTTTTTTTATATTTAATGTTTTTTTTTCTTCCTCGCTGTGGATATTTCTACATTTTATTTTTTTTAATTACTTTATTATATTAATGTGCAAGGGTATGACTAGTAGTACAAGGACTAGTTAGTATATAAGTACAAGCTTATCATAACATAAAATAATTTTCTTATCTATCGCACTTGAGCTTAAAAACAACAACCACACTTGACCGCCTAGTTGCATAATATAAAAAGATCATTACTACACAGACTAAAAAAAAAAGAATCCCGACTTCTTCATCAATCCGGAATTTCATCGTAAAAAGCAAACAAAAAAAAAAAAC
>JAXIVD010004926.1:0-12500 GCA_036785275.1 Cancer borealis | reverse complement strand
TCTCACCTCCCATTACACACCATCCTCCCTCTGTGCACTCACTCCACGCCCTCTACGCCGTGAACAACATGAAAGCTCTTGAATGCACCACAAACTTTCACTCTCATAAGCCCCTCGTCCTTGCTCCCGGGCTCGGACAGGCTCAGGTGATGGGAAATACAAACATCGCCAACAACAAGTCCTATCAGGCAACGGGACCCCAAACTGTATCAAGGATAAAAGCATAAAAAAAAGTCATGGCAAAGCAACTCGACGCACCAATCAGAGCGAAGGGTGGATGGAGGAAGGGAGGAGCAATAGGACAAGTGTGTGTGTGTGTGTGTGTGTGTGTGTGTGTGTGTGTGTGTGTGTGTGTGTGTGTGTGTGTGTGTGTGTGTGTGAGAGAGAGAAAGAGAGAGAGAGAGAGAGAGAGAGAGAGAGAGAGAGAGAGAGAGAGAGAGAGAGAGAGAGAGAGAGAGAGAGAGAGAGAGAGAGAGAGAGAGCGAGAGCGAGAGAGCGAGCGAGCGAGAGAGAGAGAGAGAGAGAGAGAGAGAGAGAGAGAGAGAGAGAGAGAGAGAGAGAGAGAGAGAGAGAGAGAGAGAGAGGTTCCGCGTAGGACAGGTAAGGGAAGGGAGCTACGGAGATGTAGCTTGAAAATAAGGAAAGAAAGAAGGAGAGAAAAGGATCAGTGTAAATAAATACCTAAGTTTTTTTAAATAATTTGTGTTGGCATCATTGTTTCTAGGCAGTTTCAAGGTTGCCTCACAGTCTGGCAACACTGGTCCAATACCGTTTGAGTTTGTAGGGAAATATTGCACTCCGATTAACATCAGCCACTTTTTTCAATCTTACTTGCTGGCGCACCCATCCACTTTTTACGTCAGGAGGTGGCGGGCAGCGCGAGGCGTGGCCTTGTACCCCTATCAACGCCCTCCCCCCCTCTAGTGTCTCTTAACTGTAAGTGTGTGTGTGTGTGTGTGTGTGTGTGTGTGTGTGTGTGTGTGTGTGTGTGTGTGTGTGTATGTGTGTGTGTGTGTGTGTGTGTGTGTGTGTGTGTGTGTGTGTGTGTGTGTGTGTGTGTGTGTGTGTGTGTGTGTGTGTGTGTGTGTGTGTGTGTGTGTGTGTGTGTGTGTGTGTGTGTGTGTGTGTGTGTGTGTGTGTGTGTGTGTGTGTGTGTGTGTGTGTGTGTGTGTGTGTGTGTGTGTGTGTGTGTGTGTGTGTGTGTGTGTGTGTGTGTGTGTGTGTGTGTGTGTGTGTGTGTGTGTGTGTGTGTGTGTGTGTGTGTGTGTGTGTGTGTGTGTGTGTGTGTGTGTGTGTGTGTGTGTGTGTGTGTGTGTGTGTGTGTGTGTGTGTGTGTGTGTGTGTGTGTGTGTGTGTGTGTGTGTGTGTGTGTGTGTGTGTGTGTGTGTGTGTGTGTGTGTGTGTGTGTGTGTGTGTGTGTGTGTGTGTGTGTGTGTGTGTGTGTGTGTGTGTGTGTGTGTGTGTGTGTGTGTGACCATCAGACAGCACTGCTAAACACTTTATGGTGTCAATAAATACATAAACAATATTAATTATATTATTTAATGGCTATTCTTCTTGCAGCTTTTAAATAAATATAATCATGTGAGATTATCAATAATTTAAAATTGGTATGCTAAGTCACCCAGAGTTCCAGGCTGAGTGAGGCTTGCAACGCCTAACTGTAACTAAGGCGAGATTGGAACCTAAACTAATATAACTGTACGAGCTACTTGAAAAAGAACATCACTATACATCAACAAAGTTATTGAGTCATAATTTGCGTTGGAGAAATATTAAAAAATTTAAATGCTTTCTCAGTTTTTTTTATTTCCCCTATATTTTTTTCTGTGATATATTGCTATCTGATACATATTTTTGTAGTTCTGTCTCATTGTATATCAAGATATTTGATCATGTGTCTGTCATAAGTATATAAAATAAATATAATAAAGTAATTAAATAAATGGAGAGATTGTTTGATCATATGTTCGACATAAGTAAATAAAATAAATAGAATAGTAAAATAAAATAAATGGATAGATTGGCATATAATCCAAGTCTCTCTTTTCTAAACAGTTTCCTAAGCACGTGATGGTTGGCGCGGAGTACAGCGTAGGAATACGATACTGACAAAAGGAAAAAGATAAACAATTCTATCATTTAACATATTACTAAACAGATGTTGTGTTTGAAGTGCACAACCATGGATCTGTATCACAAGTTTATCTTCTCAAGTAACAAAACAACAAGAGAAAAAATAAAATGTCAGCTACCGAGCTAGTAAAAGTTCAGAGGTTAGATTTTGGTGGTGGGAGGTGTGTGGTGGTTGGGTTTATAAGCGGGTGTGTGGCACAGTGCCTCACAGTCGAGGCAGTAGCCAGCACGGAGTTCTGCAAGACCTCACCTGAGCCACCATGAAGTTTGTGGTGAGTCTCACTAAGTGCTACAAAATAGTTTCACTCTTGGACGAGGGTATTGCTTCACCCTTTAGCGTTCCGTTGCTTAGGAGGGATAGGGAACACACACACCAACGCTGACGGGGCGATGTGTTCCAAGCATACATTGATCTTGTCACCATTTAGTCATTATTGTGAATGTAACGTTCATCCTTTACAGGTAGTGTTGTGTCTGATGGCGGTGGGCGCCAACGCCCAGTTCTCGGCGTCCGGCATTATAATGCCCGACGGCAAGAACGTGCAGTTCACTCACGACCAGGCCAAGAACATTCTTTTCATCACAAAGTCAGGTGTCATCATGGCTGACGGCAAACACCTGCAGCTCGACCAAGATGGACTTCCTCGCACCAAGCGATCCTCCCCTCTCATCGAGGCCATCAAGGGTCCCTCAGGCTACATCACCCCCACCGGTCAGACTTACCACCTTCCTCCCGGCGTCACTGTCGTCATTGAGGGTGATACCGGCGCTCTCCTCTCCGACGGAACTGGCATCCAGTTCTTCGAGTAAATTCATCTCACCCACGACCCACGACCCACGACCCTAACCTGTCTGTCACTACCAATGACCGTCACTAAACCACTGCTAAATACTTCATGGTGTCAATAAATACATAATCAATATTACATTCTATTATCTAATGCCTATGCTTCATGCAGCCTTAAATCAATGTGTTCAAGGAACAATGGTTAAGCATCTGTGTCTGGTGAGACAAGCAAACAACGTCAAAACATTTAACATTACTTGGATGATTTGTAGAATTCTTGTTCTGTTTTGGTGTGACTAACGTACAGGAAAGGAGCTTATCAACATTCTGTTTGAGTGAGTCTATCTCTTTCCAATAAGTTTTTTTTTTAAATATAAGTAAGCCTCTTTAAGAAGTCTCTTGTAGTAAACGGCAAAAATATGCTGTAATGAACTTGCTGTAAAAATACCTGTTATTTAGTTAGATAAAACGCCTCAGCAGCATCTTTCTAAATGGATATATTAGACAGACAAACACAAGTAAATATGATTATGTAACTGCCATTAATGAAGAATTTCGTACAGTATAAGAACCTGAGCTACTAATGGGCGGAAGCAGACTATCAGTAAGAGTCCATTAATGCCTAACGGCCCAAACGTATTTATATGATGTAAAACAAAAGAAGAAAATAACAGTAACTACAAGTCAAAGAAGGAAGAATTACGAACCTTATACAACACAAGAAGGTAATGTAAGGAAGGAGAGAAGGAAGGAAGGAAGGTCAGGGAAAAGAAATAAGAATGGATAGCAAATTTTGTAATACTAAGTAGCTAAACGATTTCAACAAATGGTAAAAACTAAGATGTAAGATTTTTTTTTTTTTACATTGAAAAGGTACTGAGTAAGGATAAACAAAAATACGTGAAAAAAAAAATCCGCTTGTTGCCAGACCCTGTAAAGAAGACAGTAGGAGATTGAGTTGAAGAGAGTGTAAAAGTGTAAGATGTAGTAACGTTATGTAGGTAGTAGTAGAAGTTGTCTTTAGAGAGCAGGCTACAGCTGCACTCTTGTGTAAACGAGACACTAAGGGAACCGGGAAGAGAGGACAGACACGGGGAATCACTCAGTCTGTACCACTGCCTACATCCCCGTAAGTACCTTCCCTGGAGTATTCCACCGGGCGGCAGGTGTCTACTGCCTACTCCTATTAAATAATAATAATGAAATATTTAAAAGGAGAGCGATTTCAGATTTTTTTCTTCCTCTCTCTCTCTCTCTCTATCCTTTTTCTCTCTACGAAAACAAACGTAATGTTGGTTGTACCTTTGCCATCACCATCATCGTCATCAGCAGCTTGATAACATTGTTCTAGTCATTATCGTTACCTTCATTACTAACACTTTTGTCTGTATACGAGTGGCAGACAAAACAGGGTTAGAATCTCAGGTTAACTAAAGTAGTAATACATCGAGAATTGCATCAAAATACAACGTTTTCTTTTAGCTTTCATACATATAACGTAGACACGAGATCGTAAATACAGTTTTTTTGCATTACATTTCATTTTCATAACTTGTTTTTTTTTACGTGTGTGATATGAGTTATATGAATACACAAAAGTTTTATAACAACATTAGGTTAAGTATTAAAAAAAGGCAGCACGTGTGTGTGTGTGTGTGTGTGTGTGTGTGTGTGTGTGTGTGTGTGTGTGTGTGTGTGTGTGTGTGTGTGTGTGTGTGTGTGTGTGTGTTCTGGCCTTGCTAGGTCTTGCAGGTTAGTGACTCCCTGCACCGATCTGTTCTCAAACACATCACCATTATACTCCTTACTCAAATACATCACCATTATACTACCTATTCAAATACATCACCATTATACTCCTTACTCAATTACATCACCATTATACTACTTATTCATCACACAAATAAATCAATGTGCTATAACATCACTTTCTTTACTACACTCGTCTAACTAATTCTTGTAAGTTGATCTCTTCTTTTTTTCTAAAGGTTTTGATAACAACCTTATGTAATCTTTTATAGTTCAGTTCTAACAAAGGGATAGAGATAGTTAAGAGAGAAATATGAAGCGAGAGAAGTAAAAACATAATTAACATATTATTTACTACAAAAAAGCGACCTTGATCTCAAATAGACAATCCTACTTTGCATCGTATCTCTGTCTGCTAAAGTTCAGGCATTATTTTCTTTTTTTGAAGTCATAGCAAGGCTAACGAGCTAGTGCAAGGCCACAGGTCAGATTTTGGTGGTGGGAGGTGTGTGGTGGTTGGGTTTATAAGCGGGTGTGTGGTACAGTGCCTCACAGTCGAGGCAGTAGCCAGCACGGAGTTCTGCAAGACCTCACCTGAGCCACCATGAAGTTTGTGGTGAGTCTCACTAAGTGCTACAAAATAGTTTCACTCTTGGACGATGATATTGCTTCACCCTTTAGCGTTCCGTTGCTTAGGAGGGATAGGGAACACACACACCAACGCTGACGGGGCGATGTGTTCCAAGCATACATTGATCTTGTCACCATTTAGTCATTATTGTGAATGTAACGTTCATCCTTTACAGGTAGTGTTGTGTCTGATGGCGGTGGGCGCCAACGCCCAGTTCTCGGCGTCCGGCATTATAATGCCCGACCAAGATGGACTTCCTCGCACCAAGCGTGAAGTGCTGCAGGAGGGCCCCTCCGGCGTGCTCTTCAAGGACGGACAGAAGAGACACCTTCCTCCTGGCGTGGAGGTCGTCCTCGTCAGTGAGTCTGGCGCCGTCCTTTCCAACGGAGAGAACGTACAGTTCCGCAAGAAGCGTGAAGTACTCCAGGAAGGCCCCTCCGGCGTGCTCTTCAAGGACGGACAGAAGAGGCACCTTCCTCCTGGCGTGGAGGTCGTCCTCGTCAGTGAGTCTGGCGCCGTCCTTTCCAACGGAGAGAACGTACAGTTCCGCAAGAAGCGTGAAGTGCTCCAGGAAGGCCCCTCCGGCGTGCTCTTCGTCGACGGACAGAAGAGGCACCTTCCTCCTGGCGTGGAGGTCGTCCTCGTCAGTGAGTCTGGCGCCGTCCTTTCCAACGGAGAGAACGTACAGTTCCGCAAGAAGCGTGAAGTGCTCCAGGAAGGCCCCTCCGGCGTGCTCTTCGTCGACGGACAGAAGAGGCACCTTCCTCCTGGCGTGGAGGTCGTCCTCGTCAGTGAGTCTGGCGCCGTCCTTTCCAACGGAGAGAACGTACAGTTCCGCAAGAAGCGTGAAGTGCTCCAGGAAGGCCCCTCCGGCGTGCTCTTCGTCGACGGACAGAAGAGGCACCTTCCTCCTGGCGTGGAGGTCGTCCTCGTCAGTGAGTCTGGCGCCGTCCTTTCCAACGGAGAGAACGTACAGTTCCGCAAGAAGCGTGAAGTGCTCCAGGAAGGCCCCTCCGGCGTGCTCTTCGTCGACGGACAGAAGAGGCACCTTCCTCCTGGCGTGGAGGTCGTCCTCGTCAGTGAGTCTGGCGCCGTCCTTTCCAACGGAGAGAACGTACAGTTCCGCAAGAAGCGTGAAGTGCTCCAGGAAGGCCCCTCCGGCGTGCTCTTCAAGGACGGACAGAAGAGGCACCTTCCTCCTGGCGTGGAGATCGTCCTCGTCAGTGAGTCTGGCGCCGTCCTTTCCAACGGAGAGAACGTACAGTTCCGCAAGAAGCGTGAAGTGCTCCAGGAAGGCCCCTCCGGCGTGCTCTTCGTCGACGGACAGAAGAGACACCTTCCTCCTGGCGTGGAGGTCGTCCTCGTCAGTGAGTCTGGCGCCGTCCTTTCCAACGGAGAGAACGTACAGTTCCGCAAGAAGCGATCCTCCCCTCTCATCGATTCCATCACGGGTTCCTCAGGCTAGATCACCCCCACCGGTCGGCCTTACCACCTTCCTCCCGGCGTCACTGTCGTCATTGAGGGTCATTCCGCCGCTCTCCTCTCCGACGGAATTGGCATCCAGTTCTTCGAGTAAATTCATCTCACCCACGACCCACGACCGACGACCCTAACCTGTCTGTCACTACCAATGACCGTCACCACAACCACTGCTAAATACTTCATGGTGTCAATAAATACATAATCAATATTACATTCTCTAAACTTAACCCTTTAACAAATATGCTTAAGGAACAATGGTTGAGCATCTGTGTCTGGTGAGTCCCAAGAGGCAGCACCATGACTTTGGGTTCTAATACTCCGCCAACATAAGAATACATAACGTCCCCCCTATTGTAGTCTGGTTGTGTTCTTCCTATAGTCGACAGCGTCCAGTTCCCCTTTAATGGACGCCATCACTGTTCCCTTAGGCTTCATCACCTTAACTAAACAGCAGCAAAACCTTACTGCCAGTGCCATCCTGACCATCAAAAGAGAAACACCGACGCTTTTCTCTCTAGTACTTGGAGTAAATATTTGAGCCTCGTAAGGGTTGGATATCTTTAAGTCCACCACCCTTGCCTCGCTACCACATACACACACACACACACACACACACACACACACACACACACACACACACACACACACACACGCACACACACACACACACACACACACACACACACACACACACACACACACACACACACACACACACACACACACACGTACGTGATAATGGACAAACCGAACATTTAATGACGTGATGGGGAGGACAAGTGAGTGCTAGAAGGGCGCAACACCCACTACATGTTTTCTAAGACTAACAGGGGAGACTACCTTTAAATGATTCTTTTTACGGCCACCTTTGCCTTTTATGACCTCCTTGCAGGCTAAATTTTTTCCTCTCATTCCACCGATAGAATAATAAAAATATCCTCGTTCACACTTGCACTCCGAGGAAATGCATTGTTATTTTAATGTAAAAAAAATAATATAAATAAAATGTCATTAGTCTGACAAACAATAGTATCCCGTAGGAAGCATTTTCATACACATATAACCTTGTTTTTGTGTTTTCTTTCCCTCGAGAGAGAGAAAAAAACCAGTCAATTTGAAACCAGTTAAGGATATATGTTTTTTTTTTTATCTGAATTGCAAATAATCGTTCATGAGTCAAGAGGTCAAACTCAGGCAACTACAAATACAGGTCAAGGACGTATAATACATGTATAATACCTGTAAGCTACAAGAACTTGAAGGAAATTATAAATGTATGAATTCCTGCTACCGAGTCTGAATGTATAATTATAACGTGATACAAGCTTATACAACAGCTTATATACAGCATATGGCAGACTACAACGTGTATATTATGTAACTATTAATACTATTTTTATTCCTCTCTCTCTCTCTCTCTCTCTCTCTCTCTCTCTCTCTCTCTCTCTCTCTCTCTCTCTCTCTCTCTCTCTCTCTCTCTCTCTCTCTTCCCATAAAACGCCATTAAGTCGACGGTTGGTTCTATAAACATTACAACCAGCTCTTCGACTTCCCATTTTATTTGAAGTTATTTTTTTTATAGGTAGTGAGTGCAGCTTGAGCGAATTATTTTCCAATAAGAAGCGTCTAAGTTCAAAAACTTTCATCCTCTCCCATTGTATGTTATTAATGCTCATTGATAGAACAAATAATCGTTACAGAACATTTAATTTCCATAATTTTCACCTTCAGATCGACGAGAGAGAGAGAGAGAGAGAGAGAGAGAGAGAGAGAGAGAGAGAGAGAGAGAGAGAGAGAGAGAGAGAGAGAGGTTCCATAATGACTCAACGAAAGCTTAGAATTCCTAAATTAATTCATAACCTGAGAGAAAAAACAAAAGAGAGCAATGCATGTGAATAAATCTAAATCACCTTAGTGAAATAATAATAAAAAACAACACCCAAATAAATGAATACAAATAAAATACAATGGAATACAAATTAACCCAAACAGTCATTAAATCTTCCTAAATCAAGACTCTATACAGATGAGGTAAACAAGAAGTATGAGTGTTAGGTATGAGGGATGAGGGATGAGGAGGCGGGGAAGAGCGTTAAAGGGAAGAGAGGTAGGAAAGTAAGGGGGAGGGGAGTGGGAGGGTAAGGGGGAAGGAGGTGAAGGATGATAGGTGGGCAAAAGGGGCGGGAAGGGACGGAGAGGGAAAGTGAAGAATGGAAAGGGAAGGGAAGGGAAGGGAAGGGAAGGGAAGGGAAGGGAAGGGAAGGGAAGGGAAGGGAGGAAGGGTAGAAGGAAATTAAATAGTGATCGTGTATGGGAGAAATTGGAATAAAGAATAAAGGGAAGAGAAGAAAGAAAAGAAAGACTTGATTGAGGAAGAAAAGGAGGAGGAGGAGGAGGAGAAGAAGGAGGAGAAGGAGGAGGAGGAGGAGGAGGAGGAGGAGGAGGAGGAGGAGGAGGAGGAGGAACAGAGGAGCTCCATCAGATAACACAGCAAAAGAATGACTCGCACTTTGTCTGCCTTGTAATATATTAGTCGACCCTTTTCCTTCTCTTTTGTGTCTGTGTTTACCTTGCCGTCTCTCTTTCTTTCTCTCTCTCTCTCTCTCTCTCTCTCTTCTCTCTCTCTCTCTCTCTCTCTCTCTCTCTCTCTCTCTCTCTCTCTCTCTCTCTCTCTCTCTCTCTCTCTCTCTCTCTCTCTCTCTCTCTCTCTCTCTCTCTCAAATCAGTAAACAAGAATTATTTACTCTCATTCCCAAGTGATCTTAACAACCCTCCCATGAAGAGCTTCTGTCCTTTAAACTTATCTTGCACCATTAATCTTTATAAAGGCAGAAAACAATAAGGCTTTAATGCAGCAATAACTATCCGTTTAGATCAACAGTAAGATATATACACCCGCCATAACCTAACCTTCACCCACACTCCTAAACCCCGTCTATAATAGGACATTGTAAACATCCATAAACCTCACACTACACGATAAAGCCACGGGAGGTAAGCGCTGGGTGAGGGAGACTAAGGACAATGCATCACAACCTACGTCACTAATACCCTTAACAGCCTCCGTGTGGCCTCCCGCGTTAAACCTCCCGGAGACACACCAAAGGACGTTATAAACACACCAAGCCTCCCACTACCAAGCATTCGCATATACAGGTAATTGATGAACACAATGAGAATAATTAAGAGGCTCGTTTCTCTACCTGACGTGGCGCTGTGCTTGGTGGTCTGTGGGTGTTACTACAATATATATACACCATTGCATATATGTGTGTGTGTATGCATGTATGTATGTTCTCTCTTAGCACCGGGGCATTACACCTCCCTCCTGACCCATAGTTAAGAGACGACTGTTAAGGAAATACTAGTAATCTAATACGAAGGAAGATACTTAAAATGATGGTTAAGTTAAGGTTTGTTCATAACTATCTCCACTTTGCAGCCTCCTTACCGCCTCTGAACACGCCTCACAGATATTACCAAAGTGACCAAGCCTCTGCATGCGAATTTTCAACCATAAAACCAACCACTCGCTAAGACAAAGGAGAGTCGTAAAGAATAAATGTTGGTATTAAATAAAATTGTGACATAGTTTCATATATGTTTTGTGTTGTCATAACTTTTCTTGGTGAATTCTTTCGTTCTTTCTTTCATTCATACGAGATGGAATGGGAAAGACGTGAGGTGGGTGATAAGTATGTGTTAGGTTGTGTCTGTGTAGTGTGTGTGTGTGTGTGTGTGTGTGTGTGTGTGTGGTGTGTGTGTGTGTGCATCTCCTCCTCTTCTTGTTACTATACACACACACACATATACAGAACACAGAAAAAAAGGAGAAAAAACGAAAGAGAGAAAAACGAAATAAAAAGAAAGAAGGAAAATGAATTGACACAGTGAAACAAAACATATGAAACAAATACTACATATGCAATAAAATGAAAATAACATCACCTCCTCCTCCTCCTCTCCCTCCTCCTCCTCCTCCTCCTCTCACAGGTCACCAAGGAGAACCGGTGCAGACGCAGACCTCAACACCTTAATACCACCCAAATACCAACAAGGGCGGGGCAGGGTAGGGTGGGCGGGGTGGGTGGGGTAAGGAAGGGTGGTAGGGTGAGGCAGGAAAGGGTGAGCTGCATGTTTGTGTCCATTTAAGTGTGAAAGTAAAAGTTATCCCTTACAACTTTTACGGTTTTCCTTCCATTTATTATTTTTGTCTGTCTGTCTGTCTGTCTGTCTGTCTGTCTGTCTGTCTGTCTGTCTGTCTGTCTGTCTGTCTGTCTGTCTGTCCTTCTTTCTTTCTTCCCTGTTTTGTTTAAGAGGTAATTTATCATATTATTTACATCTACCTTTTATTCTATTTTTTCTCTTCCTTTATTTATAGTCTAGTATGCATTTATTTTTATGTATATTAATATCTATCCTTCCATTCTTCCGTGTTGCCTTATTCTCTTTTTATCTCTTTTTTTCACACTCCTCTTGACGTTTATTTCTAATTCTATATCACATTCAATTATCTTTTTTTTTTCCTTCTTCATTCTGTCTTTAATTTAATAATCCAATTTCACAACATCAAAACTATTTTTTTACCCAACCATATGGCTAAGAGTACATTAATTTTCCTTCTCCTCCTCCTCCTCCTCCTCTTTCTCCTCCTCCTCCTAAAATGTAGATACAAGGTCAGGTGTGGGCAACCAGGTGTGCTAACAGGTGTATGTGTGTGTGTGTGTGTGTGTGTGTGTGTGTGTGTGTGTGTGTGTGTGTGTGTGTGTGTGTGTGTGTGTGTGTGTGTGTGTATGAGGGGCTTTACTGGCATTTAAACAGGATTGGATTGTATATATAAAAAAAGAAAAAGAAAACGAAGGTGAGGGATGATTTGAGGGGACGCTGCAGGAAAAAGAATGTAATATATATATATATATATATATATATATATATATATATATATATATATATATATATTATTTATTATCTTATTTATCTTATTTATTATATGTATTTATTTATCTATCGGTTAAAAGGATATGGTTGAAGGATGTTCGGTAGATAGATATCCTTCCTTAAACAGTGTTCCAAGGACACGCGATGGGACGAATCCTATATTATCATTATTATCATTTTTTTTTTTTTTTGTTTCGTACAAAAGGATATAAAAAAGGTAAGGCAAAGGGGAGTCCAAAAATAATTAGATCACGAAGGAGAGAGAGAGAGAGAGAGAGAGAGAGAGAGAGAGAGAGAGAGAGGAGAGAGAGAGAGAGAGAGAGAGAGAGAGAGAGAGAGAGAGAGAGAGAGAGAGAGAGAGAGAGAGAGAGAGAGTATAAGATAAGATAAGATAAGATAAGAGAGAGAAAAAAAAGATAGATAATGTTCAACTTAACTGATATACAATAATTCCTTAACTTTATATTATTTTAAAGTTAACATTTCAACATAAAAGAGCTAAAGGAACGAATAAAATAGAAAATATATACAAGCAAACCAGTTAAAGTCAAACGGCCACTACTACAAAAAAATAAAATAAATAAATAAATGAATAAAGTGAAATATAAAGAAAAATAATCCACACACACAGGAAGTAAAAGTCAAGAACACACACACACACACACACACACACACACACACACACACACACACACACACACACACACACACACACACACACCACACACACACACACATACACCACACTATATTCTTCTTCCGTTAATATAATCTAGG
>JAXIVD010004925.1:27500-32337 GCA_036785275.1 Cancer borealis | reverse complement strand
AGTGAGAGAGAGGAGAGAGAGAGAAGAGGATGAGAGAGGAGAGAGAGAGAGAGAGAGAGAGAGGAGAGAAGAGAGAGAGAGAGAGAGAGAGAGAGAGAGAGAGAGAGAGAGAGAGACTCCATTCTCTAACTAACTTGTAATAAAGACAGGTGGTAGTTCCCCATGCCCTCTCTCTCTCTCTCTCTCTTCTCTCTCTCTCTCTCTCTCTCTCTCTCTCTCTCTCTCTCTCTCTCTCTCTCTCTCTCTCTCTCTCTCTCTCGAATTTGACTAGAGAGAGAGAGAGAGAGAGAGAGAAAATATTATTATTATTAATTGCTACTATTTTTTTTTTTCTCTCTCTCTCTCTCTCTCTCTCTCTCTCTCTCTCTCTCTCTCTCCTCTCTCTCTCTCTCTCCTCTCTCTCTTTCCCACGGTCATAATAGGACAATGTTAAAGTCATGTGAGGTTGGCCACTGATAGAGAGAGAGAGAGAGAGAGAGAGAGAGAGAGAGAGAGAGAGAGAGAGAGAGAGAGAGAGAGAGTATTGATCGGTCGTTACATAGAAAACAGAAAAAATTTTAACGTCAACTAAACTAAAATAAATAAATAAATAAATATATATATATAAAAAAAAATGTTTCTATATATCAAAAGAATATATATTATTTTCAAACTCAAAATTTCACTCAAAAATATATATAATTATGATTAAATAAATAAATTTTTGATAATATTTCATCGTCATTTGTAATAAAAACCGTTAATATAGATTTTTTTTTATATTCAAAAATGTTTAAAAATAATAATAATAATAATAATGTGTGTGTATGTGTATGTGTGTGTGTGTGTGTGTGTGTGTGTGTGTATCTATCTCACTCTCTCTCTAATATTAAAACTAGCTCACTTTCTTTCATTATTTTCTTTAATTTTCTTTAATTAAATTATATTATATTTATTTTTTCAGGTTTCTGTAACAATTGTAGATTTTTGATTTTGTCGCTCAAAATTCTTCCTCGTAAATTTGGTCGAATGTGTTTTTGTCATTTTACTCTGAAAATATTTGTCGTAGAGCAATAATGTATAGATGTTAATATGTTAAGTTTGATGTTGTCTATATAATGGTGGAATCAGATTTAAAATATACCTTATAGTTTAGTAGGAAATTAAAGTTTTGTTGAAATTTTGTCAAAAATACTAATATATTATTTCCTCAGTTACTAATACTTCAATTTCATTCTACTATGGCTCAAAATAACGGGCGTCTCCTACTCTTTATTTAATATTATCTAAGTCTTTTACGTAAACCTCATAGTTTTTGAGTTATTTAACAAAACGTGATTCGTTAAAAAAAATCTAAGGGTGTTGCCTTGAAAATTTCAGAAAAATTTTGACATCTCAGAATCTGATGAAAATTTATATATAATGATTTTGAGGCATTAGGAACACGAATATAGAGTCAGTTTTATCATTACCACACCACACCACCACACCACACCACCACACCACCCCACCACACCACACCACACCACCACACCACACCATACCAACACCACACCACACCAACACCACACCACACCACCACCACACCACCACCACATCAACACCACACACACTTCACATTCTCAACTGCTTATTTCAACTCCTAACTCCCTCTATCTATATAAATTTCCTAAATCAATTAATATGTAGTCTACAGGCCTATTACCTTCACCTATTACCCATTACCTATTAGCTATTACCTTTACCTACGTTCATAATGCTACACTTGTTAACATTAAACTGTATTTGGTTAGAAATTAGCAAAAATATGGGAAAATATTGATAACTTAAGGATAAACGGCTCTCAAACGGCTCTTAAACGACTCTTAAACGACTCTCTTATTGTTCATTACGTATTTCCTGGTGCCAACAAGTGTGCCAGTGGGATCACGCGCTGGATTTATTTATGTATCAGACCTTTCCTTCCCTTCCTTAAGTATTATTATTATTATTACTGTTATTATAGGCTTAAGGCAGAGTTATATTAATACTTTATCCATTAATATTTAAAGTTCCAACGGTTTTTTTCTGTTTCCGTCGACTTTTTCCGTCTCCGTCAAGTCAGGTGAACGGGTGTAGTGTGTCAGTGGGATCACGCGCTGGATTTATTTATGTATCAGACCTTTCCTTCCCTTTATTATATATTATTATTTTTTTCACTGTTATTATAGGCTTAAGGCGGCGTTATATTAATACTTTATCCATTAATATTTAAAGTTCCAACGGTTTTTTTCTGTTTCCGTCGACTTTTTCCGTCTCCGTCAAGTCAGATGAACGAGTTTAGTGCGTCAGTGGGATCACGCGCTGGATTTTATTTGGTTACAAAATCACCGAATTGGTACAAGGTAGAAAAACTTCGATTCAGGACAGACTTAGGTAGATTTTGGATCACTAACAGAGTGGTGAACGGTTGTAATAGGCTGGGTAGACACGTAGTAAGTGGTGAGTCAATAGGGAGCTAATTGGTTGTTAATTGGTAGGTAATTAGTAGATCATTAACTGGCCTCTTGTAGTCTCATCATATGTTTATGTTAATGATTCAAAATTTTATTCAAAGACGCATAAAATATCTACAACTTCAAATATAAAAAAAACAACTTTATTTGACGTTCTTATATATCAAAAAATAGTTCTGGAAATCTATAATATATTTTCAAACCGAAAAATAACTGAAAAAATATAGAATAACTCAAAAAAAAGCCAAAATGGTAAATATTTTATACCAATTCATATAAAAAAAACCAAAATACACATTCCAATACACCAAAAACTACCTAAAAATATATATTATAATTTTAAAACATGAAATTAACTCAAAAAACATCATAATAATCGCTAAAAACTCAAAAAAAAGCCAAAATGAAAAATATTTTATACCAATTCATATAAAAAAAACCAAAATACACATTCCAATATACCAAAAACTACCTAAAAATATATATAATAATTTTAAAACATGAAATTAACCCAAAAAACATCATAATAATTGCTAAAAACTCAAAAAAAAGCCAAAATGAAAAATATTTTATACCAATTCATATAAAAAAAAACCAAAACACACATTCCAATATACCAAAAACTACCAAAAAATATATATAATAATTTTAAAACATGAAATTAACTCAAAAAACATCATAATAATCGCTAAAAACTCAAAAAAATGCCAAAATGAAAAATATTTTATACCAATTCATATAAAAAAAAACCAAAACACACATTCCAATATACCAAAAACTACCTAAAAACATACATAATAATTTTAAAACATGAAATTAACCCAAAAAACATCATAATAATCCTTAAAAACTAAAATAATATATAAAATTCAACCTACAAGCGACCATCTTCCTTTCCACCCCGTCCGCCATTTCACAGCAGGTTGGTGTCAGAGATCTTCCTATATTTCTCGCTTTTTTACCCCTTTATCAATATTCCTCGTTAATTCCCTTTTATCCACATGTGTCTGAAGGCTTCTAGTATACGTATGCGAAAGGGGAATAAGAAGGAATAACTGATAAAGGAGATATAAGAGAAAATGTCAATGTAAACAGATAACACGTGAGTCCTTCAGATAATTACGACTTTATTTTTTTTTTTTTATATATATAGAAGTTACAATACGAGGTTAGGACGGTTAGGGGAGGTTAGGAAGGTTAAGTTAGGTGAGGTTAGGAAGGTTAGGTTAGGTTGGAATAGTGTTCAGGTTAAGTTAGGAAGGTTAGGTTAGGTTAGGAAGGTTAGGTGAGGTTAGGAAGGTTAGGGGAGGTTAGGAAGGTTAGGTGAGGTTAGGAAGGTTAAGTTAGGTGAGGTTAGGAATAGTGTTCAAGTGAGGTTAGGTGAGGTTAGGAAGGTTAGTAAGGTGAGGTGAGGTTAGGAAGGTTAGATTAGGTTAGGAAGGTTAGGTGAGGTTAGTTAGGTTAGGTTAGGTTAGGAAGGTTAGGTTAGGTTGGAATAGTGTTCAAGTGAGGTTAGATGAGGTTAGGAAGGTTAGTAAGGTGAGGTGAGGTTAGGAAGGTTAGATTAGGTTAGGAAGGTTAGGTGAGAGTTAGGTTAGGTTAGGTTAGGAAGGTTAGGTTAGGTTGGAATAGTGTTCAGGTGAGGTTAGGAAGGTTAGGTGAGGTGAGGTTAGGAAGGTTAGTAAGGATAGGTGAGGTTAGGTTAGGAAGGTTAGTAAGGTTAGGAAGGTTAGGTGAGGTTGGAATAGTGTTCAGGTGAGGTGAGGTGAGGTTAGGAAGGTTAGTAAGGTGAGGTGAGGTTAGGAAGGTTAGATTAGGTTAGGAAGGTTAGGTGAGGTTAGTTAGGTTAGGTTAGGTTAGGAAGGTTAGGTTAGGTTGGAATAGTGTTCAGGTGAGGTTAGGAAGGTTAGGTGAGGTGAGGTTAGGAAGGTTAGTAAGGATAGGTGAGGTTAGGTTAGGAAGGTTAGTAAGGTTAGGTGAGGTTAGGAAGGTTAGGTTAGGAACGTTAGGTTAGGAAGGTTAGGTTATAATTACGTATTTCTTAAGATTTTAATGATACCAACTTGACATTAACTTCACAATACTAGGTTAGGAAGGTTAAGTTAGGGAGGTGAGGTTAGGTTAGGGACCAGGGGGGGGGGGGCCTAGGGGCGCACACATAACAATTCTATACGTACACAGACTAATGGTTTTATACGCACACAATGATTCTATACGTACACACACTAATGGTTTTATACGCACACATAACAATTCTATACGTACACAGACTAATGCTTTTATACGCACACACATAACAATTCTATACGTACACAGACTAATGATTTTATACGCACACATAACAATTCTATACGTACACAGAC
>JAXIVD010004925.1:15000-22500 GCA_036785275.1 Cancer borealis | reverse complement strand
AAACCCACTCACACAAACCACACGCCCATTCTCACACCAAAAACACCCAACACACCCTGAATCCCACACCCACATACACCCCCATCACGCCCATTACCTGGTAGAGCGAGCCCATGGTAGCAGACGTGGGCGGGATGACGTTGTTGACAAAGAAAAAAAGGGCGTCCTCTGGCCTCAGGTGGATCCGTTTACGAATTAAAAAATAAAATTGTCCGACGGTTAAATCCGACGGGACGAGGTATTTTTTTTTATCCAGCTCTCCTATCCTAGCCTTGGGCGCCTTCTCCACTATAACCTGCGGGAGTAGTAGTAGTAGTTATAGTGGTAGTGGTAGTGGTGGTGGTTGTTGTGGTGGTTATAGGTGTGGAATAGTAGGTTAATGGGGTCAGTAAATAGTGTGGTGATAGTTGGAATAGTCTAGGAAGGATAATAGTAGTAGTAGTTGGGCGCCTTCTCGACTATAATCTGGGGGAGTAGTAGTAGTAGTTATAGTGGTTGTGGTAGTGGTGGTGGTTGTTGTGGTTATGGGTGTGGAATAGTAGGTTAATGGGGTCAGTAAATAGTGTGGTGATAGTTGGAATAGTCTAGGAAGGATAGTAGTAGTAGTAGTTGGGCGCCTTCTCTACTATAACCTGGGGGAGTAGTAGTGGCAGTAGTAGTAGTGGTTATAGTGGTTGTGGTAGTGGTGGTTATGGGTGTGGAATAGTAGGTTAATGGGGTCAGTAAATAGTGTGGGGATAGTAATAATAGTCTTGGGCGGCTTCTCCACTATAACCTGGGGGAGTAGTAGTTGTGGTTATAGTGGTTGTGGTAGTGGTGGTTGTTGTTGTTGTTATGGGTGTGGAATAGTAGGTTAATGGGGTCAGTAAATAGTGTGGGGATAGTTGGAATAGTCTAGGAAGGATAATAGTAGTAGTAGTTGGGCGCCTTCTCTACTATAATCTGGGGGAGTAGTAGTAGTAGTAGTGGTTATAGTGGTTGTGGTGGTGGTGGTTGTTGTGGTTGTTATGGGTGTGGAATAGTAGGTTAATGGGGTCAGTAAATAGTGTGGTAATGGTTGGAATAGTCTTGGGAGCCTTCTCCACTATAACCTGGGGGGGGAGTAGTAGTAGTAGTTATAGTGGTGGTGGTAGTGGTGGTTGTTGTTGTGGTTGTTATGGGTGTGGAATAGTAGGTTAATGGGGTCAGTAAATAGTGTGGTGATAGTTGGAATAGTCTAGGAAGGATAGTAGTAGTAGTAGTTGGGCGCCTTTTCCACTATAATCTGGGGGGGGGAGTAGTAGTAGTGGTTATAGTGGTAGTGGTGGTGATGGTTGTGGTTGTTGTTATGGGTGTGGAATAGTAGGTTAATGGGGTCAGTAAATAGTGTGGTGATAGTTGGAATAGTCTAGGAAGGATAGTAGTAGTAGTAGTTGGGCGCCTTTTCCACTATAATCTGGGGGGGGGAGTAGTAGTAGTGGTTATAGTGGTAGTGGTGGTGATGGTTGTGGTTGTTGTTATGGGTGTGGAATAGTAGGTTAATGGGGTCAGTAAATAGTGTGGTGATAGTTGGAATAGTCTAGGAAGGATAGTAGTAGTAGTAGTTGGGCGCCTTCTCTACTATAATCTGGGGGAGTAGTAGTAGTAGTAGTTATAGTGGTAGTGGTGGTGGTGGTTTTTGTGGTTATAGGTGTGGAATAGTAGGTTAATGGGGTCAGTAAATAGTGTGGGGATAGTAATAATAGTCTTGGGTACCTTCTTGACTATAACCTGCGGGGAGTAGTAGTAGTAGTAGTTATAGTGGTTGTGGTGGGGATGATGATAGTAGCGGTTATAGGTGTGGAATAGTAGGTTAATAGTAGTGGTAAATAGTGTGGTGATAGTTGGAATGGCCTTGGGCACCTTCTCCACTATAACCTGGGGGAGTAGTAGTAGTAGTAGTTATAGTGGTTGTGGTGGTGGTGGTTGTTGTTGTTGTTATGGGTGTGGAATAGTAGGTTAATAGTAGTAGTAAATAGTGTGGTGATAGTTGGAATAGTCTAGGAAGGATAGTTATAGTAGTAGTAGTAGTAGTAGTAGTAGTAGTAGTAGTAATAGTAACTCTGAAATGACAAAGACTATTAGTTGTGTGTGTGTGTGTGTGTGTAACGCGCACATACACACACACACACACATACACAGTTGAACGTACACAGTAGTATACACACACACATACATACAGTTGAACGTACACACACACACACACACAAATAATAATAATAAAGAGAGAGAGAGAGAGAGAGAGAGAGAGAGAGAGAGAGAGAGAGAGAGAGAGAGAGAGAGAGAGAGAGAGAGAGAAACTACGTATTATCTTTCTCTCTCTCCCTTCCTCTCTCTCTCTCTCTCTCTCTCTCTCTCTCTCTCTCTCTCTCTCTCTCTCTCTCTCTCTCTCTCGCTCTCTCTCTCTCTCTCTCTCTCTCTCTCTCTCGCATAACAACAACCAAACAAACAAACATAATAATAATAATAATAATAATAATAATATCCAAGATGGCGGCCGTGACAACACCAAAACATTCCTCCTTCCTCTCTCCTTCTTCCCTCCATATCTCCATTGTTCCTCCATTCTTACCGGGACTCTATCTGGGTATTTCTTCCTTATCTTCTCTCCTTCAGCCCTGCGCTTCTCAAAGGGATGTTCCTCCTTGTATAACCACTTCATGATGTAAAATGTATAAACTTTTTCTAAATATGGCGGAGAATACGGGTCAAGGTGGTGGGGCGGGGCTAGGCGGAGTGAGATTGGTGCGTCCTCTCGCTCTGATGTCTGGCGGGTGACTAAAGAAATGGCGGGAGTGTCATGTGATTGTAAAGGTTTAGGTTCCAATATTATTTTAGTTTTGATTTTTTGATTATCGTCTGTTTTCTTTGTTTTTAAGGATTGGTTTTATTTTATTAGTGTTTATTGTTTTTTTTTATATATATGAGATGTTTTTTTGTAGCGGTTTGAGGTTTTTTTTTATATATTGTGGTTATTTTGGTTATAATTTTGATGTCGATATTTTGATAATCGTTCTTTTAAACTTTCTTATTTATTATTTTCTTTATGTTAATTATTCTAAGGTGTTTTTATATATTTTTAAGTGTTATTTATACGTATATATATTATTATTTTTTGTCTATTGTTATCATTGTTATCTTTGTCATAGATAATCATTGTTATTGACCTAGATATTCACATTATTCATTATTATTCACTTATTTCAGGTGTTTTCATAGTGTTTCGTTCAGTTATTCATCGTTATTTATTATGTTTTATTTTTTGGTGGATTTAAATCACGTTTATTTGGCGTCACATTCATTATTTTTGAGTTTTTTTGGATATAAGTAAAAAAATATTTGGCGGGAAAAAAAATTAACCTAAAAAAAATTCGCGGGAATTCTATAACTTAATCGCGAACAAAAAAAACATGAAATAAATAATAATAATTCGTGAATAAACTAATAATTACATTTATTATATATAATTAGTATATTTATTCAATTATTTCCTTCTATGATGTAATTTTTCTAAAGGTACGAGTCATAACCACGAGATCTATGACGTCATAAGTCACTCGGTCGATATGTACTCATGACGTCACAGAACCTAGCCTTGGTGACGTCACATTAGGTTGCCATGGTAACGTTACAGGTGGCTGCCTTGCCTTGGTGACGTTATAAATAGGTCACGTGATTATTTGTTGACATTGGGAGGTTATAAATAGGTCACGTGATTGGCTGTTGACATTGGGAGGTTATAAATAGGTCACGTGATTGGCTGTTGACATTGGGAGGTTATAAATAGGTCACGTGATTGGCTGTTGACATTGTGACGTCATGATTATTTTTCTTTTAAGGATAATAATTAGGCGATAAACAATTACATTTATATATAATTGATATATAATAATAATAATAATAATAATAATAATAATAATAGTAATAATACGAGGATTACATATTTATATAAAAATTTGTTACTTAATATTATATAAGAAATTATTTTAGAGACAGAGAGAGAGAGAGAGAGAGAGAGAGAGAGAGAGAGAGAGAGAGAGAGAGAGAGAGAGAGAGAGAGAGAGAGAGAGAGAGAGAGAATATATATATTTATATTAATATATATGGCAATTATATTTTTTTTTTCCATAATCAAATATATTTTAAATTATAATTATTATTATTATTCTTCCCAAAAAATAATATTAAAAAATAATATTAATTAAATCAAAATCAAAATAATAATAATAATAATAATAATAATAATAATAATAATAATAATAATAATAATAAAAAATTCTGAAATCCAATAAAAATATAAAATAAACATCAATAAATAAATAATAATAATAATTAAAAATCACCCTTCAACACCCACACATCCGCCATCTTGCTTCCTTCAAATTTAAATAAACAAATAAATAAATAAAAAATTCACCCTTTAACATCCCGTGCATAGGTCCGCCATCTTGATTCCTTTAAGAATGAGTAACTCCTCGCCTCGCCACCAGGAGGTTCAACACCGGGTGCTTCCTTATGTAATCAACAGCTTTTTTATGGGTGACCATTGTAAAATCATAACCATTACACTGGAGAATTTTGTCATGCATTCTGAGCCCTGCCCTCGCTGCTGCACTGCCCTCATGAACCTGTAATTAAGAGAGGTTATAGATAATTTAATTGCGGTTATAATGGTGTTTTTAGATTGTCTCTATGTTAATTAGTTTTGGAGTTATTAATTATTTTCTGAAAACTTTTTGAAAATTTTTGAGTATAGTAATATTTTTTGTAATGCATTATTAGTCAATTATCTACTAAATCACTATAACTACCAACTAATGAATTTAACATAAAACATAAACAATTTAATTACGCTTCTAATGATGGTTTCAAATTCCTTCTATCTTAATTAGTTTTAGAGTTATTAATGCTTATATACAAACTTTTGAAAAATATTTGAGTACAGTAATATTTTCTGTAATGCACTTAGTCAATTATCTACTAAATCACTATATTTACGAACTAATAAATTTAACATAAAACATAGACAATTTAATTACCCTCCTAATGATGGTTTCAAATTCCTTCTATGTTAATTAGTTTTAGAGTTATTAACGATTATATACAAACATTTTAGAAATTTCTGAATACAATAATATTTTCTGTAATGCACTTAGTCAATTATCTACTATTACACTATATTTACGAACTAATGAATCTAACATAAGACATAGACAATTTAATTACCCTCCTAATGATGGCTTCAAATTCCTTCTATGTTAATTAGTTTTAGAGTTATTAATGATTATATACAAACATTTTGAAAATATTTGAGTACAGTAATATTTTCTGTAATGCATAATTAGTCAATTATCTACTATTACACTATCTTTACGAACTAATGAATCTAACATAAAACATAGACAATTTAATTACCCTCCTAATGATGGCTTCAAATCCCATCTATCTTAATTAGTTTTAGAGTTATTAATGATTATATACAAACTTTTTTTTAAATATTTGAAACCAGTATTATTTTCTGTAATGCATTATTAGTCAATTATCTACTAAATCACTATAACTACCAACTAATGAATTTAACATAAAACATAAACAATTTAATTACCCTGCTAATGATGGCTTCAAATCCCATCTATCTTAATTAGTTTTAGAGTTATTAACGATTATATACAAACATTTTAGAAATTTCTGAGTACAATAATATTTTCTGTAATGCATTATTAGTCAATTATCTACTAAATCACTATAACTACCAACTAATGAATTGAACATAAAACATAAACAATTTAATTACCTTCCTAATGATGGCTTCAAATCCCATTTATCTTAATTAGTTTTAGAGTTATTAACGATTATATACAAACCTCTGTGCAGTAAATCCCATTGTCTGTATACCCTTGAGGACTCTTCATAAAGTCTTGATCTATACCGCCGCCAATACGAAAACCGCACTTAAGGACCTGAAAAATAAAAATAAAAATTAAATAAAATAAAATATAATAATAGTAATAATAGTCAGTCATAATAGTCATAATAGTAATAGTAGTACCTGTCTACCAGCGTCATCAATCCCGTTTTCTTTTTCCAGGGTAATAGGAATACTTAAGCATTCCATAGCAGTTCCAGGCTCGTGGGAGAAGGCAGTAGTAGTCATAGTAGAAGTTATAGTGGTAGTTATAGTAGTAGTTATAGTAGTAGTATGGATAGGTGTCGTGTGAGGTGTGGAATAGTAGGTTAGTAGTAGTGGTAAGTAGTGTGGTGATAGTTATAGTGGTCTAGGATAGTTATAGTTGTTGTTGTAGTAGTGGTTAGGTTAGTAGTAGTAGTAGTGTATTTATTACTATTGCTATCTACTATTCTTCCTCCTCCTCTTCTTCTTCTTCTTCTTCCTCCTCCTCCTCTTCCTCCTCTTCCTCCTCCTCTTCCTCTTCTTCTTCTTCTTGTTCAATTATATTATCTGTGAAAAATTATTATTATTATTATTATTATTATTATTATTATTATTATTATTATATTCTCTCTCTCTCTCTCTCTCTCTCTCTCTCTCTCTCTCTCTCTCTCTCTCTCTCTCTCTCTCTCTCTCTCTCTCTCTCTCTCGGATGAAAAGCAATAAATTGACGTACAAGAATATCACAAATCACAGGTGTTTTATACAGGTTAAGAAGGTGTTTTATACAGGTTAAGAAGGTGTTTTATACAGGTTTAACTCCAGAATGTATGAGATTGGTCTATATGTCAACCGTTTATACACATTTATTATATTACTCAGCTGTTTGGGAGCCTTTAAAACACTTATAGATGATTTATTTATAGCACAGAAGAAATTTATACGAGTTATAATTTCAAACATGTCTTTTCGTTAACAAATCCATGTATATTTTCACATAATTTCTGTTTCCTTCTCACAATACCAACACAAGAACGCCCATGGCTTCCAAAATACATCAACGCAGAAGTGTACACGCCCAGAGAAGTGTGAGTGTGTGTGTGTGTATGTATGTATGAAGATGGACGTTATTATGTACGTTTTGGTTGTATTATATATATCATACGTATGTACAGGAGTCTATATATGTATGTATGTGTATATGTGTGTATGTATGTATGCAGTGTAGTATGTGAAGGTGTATGTATGTATATGTATATGTGTGTATGTATGTGTGTATGTATATGTATGTGTATGTATGTGTATATGTATGTGTGTATGTGTTTGTATGTAAAATATGCATGTACGTATGTATGTATGTGTGTATGTATGTTCATGTGTGTATGCAGGTATATGTATGTATAAATGTAATGTATATATGTGTTTGTACGTATGTGTGTATGCATGTATGTATGCATGTATGTATGTATGTATGTATGTATGTATATTGTAAAAACACACACAAAAAAAGGCCAATAAATAAATATCAATCAATCAAATATCTCTCTCTCTCTCTCTCTCTCTCTCACACACACACACACACACACACACACACA
>JAXIVD010004925.1:0-10000 GCA_036785275.1 Cancer borealis | reverse complement strand
TAAGATAATTAAGAAAATGTGGGAAGATTTTTGAGTTTTTGGGTATTTTTGAGTTTTTTTGAGTTGATGTTTTTGGTTATATTGGGATAATTAGAGCGAGTAAGAGATTAATATTCTATGGGGTCATTAAGCAACTATTCACACATCAGTCCTAGGAAGGGTAATTAGATGGGCGTCATTAGTGCCGAGATAATTAAGAAAATGTGGGAAGATATCAGTTTTTTCTCTCGTAATTTTGGTGTTTTTGCAGTTTTCGAGTCTCGCCTTTTTTGGTTATATTGGGATAATTAGAGCGAGTAAGAGATTGATATTCTATGGGGTCATTAAGCAACTATTCATACATCAGTCCTAGGAAGGGTAATTAGATGGGGGTCATTAGTGCCGAGATAATTATGAAAATGTGGGAAGATTTTTGATTTTTTTGGGTATATTTGAGTTTTTTTTGAGTTGGTGTTTTTGGTTATATTGGGATAATTAGAGCGAGTAAGAGATTGATATTCTATGGGGTCATTAAGCAACTATTCATACATCAGTCCTAGGAAGGGTAATTAGATGGGGGTCATTAGTGCCGAGATAATTAAGAAAATGTGGGAAGATTTTTGAGTTTTTGGGTATTTTTGAGTTTTTTGGAGTCTCGCTTTTTTGGTTATATTGGGATAATTAGAGCGAGTAAGAGATTGATATTCTATGGGGTCATTAAGCAACTATTCATACATCAGTCCTAGTTAGGGTAATTAGATTGGGGTCATTAGTGCCGAGATAATTATGAAAATGTGGGAAGATTTTTGACTTTTTGGGTATTTTTGAGTTGATGTTTTTGGTTATATTGGGATAATTAGAGCGAGTAAGAGATTGATATTCTATGGGGTCATTAAGCAACTATTCATACATCAGTCCTAGGAAGGGTAATTAGATGGGGGTCATTAGTGCTTAGATAATTAAGAAAATGTGGGAAGATTTTTGAGTTTTTGGGTGTTTTTGAGTTTTTTCGAGTCTCGCTTTTTTGGTTATATTGGGATAATTAGAGCGAGTAAGAGATTGATATTCTATGGGGTCATTAAGCAACTATTCATACATCAGTCCTAGGAAGGGTAATTAGATGGGGGTCATTAGTGCCAAGATAATTAAGAAAATGTGGGAAGATTTCTGACTTTTTTCGTATTTTTCATTTTTTGAGTTGATGTGTTTTTTAGTTATATTGACATAATTAGAGCAAGAGAGAGAGAGAGAGATAGTGAGAGAGAGAGATAATTAATAAGTAAAGCTATCTCTAATTAAAGCTAGCTCTAACCTTCATCAGGAGGCTGTCTATTCCTGTCAATCTTCCTTAGATCGTCCAGAGTAACATTGTCAGAAGAGAACAGACCTCCGTGCATTACCTGTAGGAAGAGAAAAAGATATTATTTCTCTATATACCTTCACCTTTTTCTCTCCTGTGTCTCTCCCTTTCCTCCAATTCTTCTCTCCAGGTATAGATAGTTTCCTCCATCTTTCCTCCATCCACTCCTACCCTCAAACACACTTTCATGGATTTATAACATACTTAAATACATACTTTTGTTAGGTTATTTTATAGGAAACAGTCATTTTTTTCTCTCCACACTTCTCCACTTTTCCCTCCATATCTCCCTCCACATTCCACCTCCACACCTATGCTTCCACACCCACATAGCCACATAAATTCCCCACATACTCCACCCACGCACACTCACCAAAACGCACGCAAACACACTCAAAAACACACTTACAATAGGTGGAAAATTTTTAAAACCCCCATTTTTCTCTCCACACCACTCCACATATCCCTCCATATCTCCCTCCACATTCCACCCACACACTCACGCTTCCACACCCACATAGCCACATAAATTCCCCACATACTCCACCCACGCACACTCACCAAAACGCACGCAAACACCCTCAAAAACACATTAATAATAGATGGAAAAATTTTTAAACCCCCATTTTTCTCTCCACACCACTCCACATATCCCTCCATATCTCTCTCCACATTCCACCTCCACACCTCCGCTTCCACACCCACATAGCCACATAAATTCCCCACATACTCCACCCACGCACACTCACCAAAACGCACGCAAACACCCTCAAAAACACATTAATAATAGATGGAAAAATTTTTAAACCCCCATTTTTCTCTCCACACCACTCCACATATCCCTCCATATCTCTCTCCACATTCCACCTCCACACCTCCGCTTCCACACCCACATAGCCACATAAATTCCCCACATACTCCACCCACGCACACTCACCAAAACGCACGCAAACACCCTCAAAAACACATTAATAATAGATGGAAAAATTTTTAAACCCCCATTTTTCTCTCCACACCACTCCACATATCCCTCCATATCTCTCTCCACATTCCACCTCCACACCTCCGCTTCCACACCCACATAGCCACATAAATTCCCCACATACTCCACCCACGCACACTCACCAAAACGCACGCAAACACCCTCAAAAACACATTAATAATAGATCGAAAAATTTTAAACCCCCCATTTTTCTCTCCACACCACTCCACATATCCCTCCATATCTCCCTCCACATTCCACCCACACACCCACGCTTCCACACGCACATAGCCACATAAATTCCCCACATACTCCACCCACGCACACTCACCAAAACGCACACAAACACACTCAAAACCACATTAATAATAGATGGAAAAATAAAAAATAAACCATTTTTCTCTCCACACCACTCCACATATCCCTCCATATCTCCCTCCACATTCCACCCACACACCCACGCTTCCACACCCACATAGCCACATAAATTCCCCACATACTCCACCCACGCACACTCACCAAAACGCACACAAACACACTCAAAAACGCAATAATAATACATGGAAAAATTAAAAAACCCCCATTTTTCTCTCCACACCACTCCACATATCCCTCCATATCTCCCTCCACATTCCACCCACACACCCACGCTTCCACACCCACATAGCCACATAAATTCCCCACATACTCCACCCACGCACACTTACCAGCACCCGTTTGTTGAGGCAGTGGCAGAGTGGTAAGTGGTTATATACTTCTGTGAATAGTTCCGACATCTGGGTTGTGTACTTTGCCTTGACTTCACCTTGAAATCCATACATTTGATTCATAGTTAGACTCTCGTGATTACCTGGAATTAGAGAGAATTAGAGAGAATTAGAGCGAGTGAGAGAGAGAGAGGGAGAGAGAGGTAATTTAGAGAGAGAATTATATAGAGAGAGAGATTGAGAGAGAGAATTAGAGAGAGAGAGAGAGATTATTTCATTATTATTATTATTATTTCTTTTAAAACTAGCCCTCCTCCTCCTCCTCCTCCTCCCTACCTCCTCCTCCTCCTCCTCCTCCTCCTCCTCTTCTTCTTCCTCTAAAAACAACAATTTTCTAACTAAAACTAAAATTTCTCCTAATCTTCCTCCTCCTCCTCCTCCCCCCACCTCCTCCTCCTCCTCCTCCCACCTCCACCTCCTCCTCCTCCTCCTCCTCCTTACCTCTGGACATGAAGAAGTCACGTGGGTACAACAGAGTGAAGCCAAACAGGATGAATATACATTCAACAGAAAAACTGCCTCTGTCAACAAAGTCCCCGTTGAAAAGATACCGTTTGTTTTGCGCGGGAAGACCGTTGAGTTTAAAAATATTGATAAGGTCGTAAAACTGGCCGTGGACGTCGCCACAGACAGTAAATTGCTCCCTGTCGTCTATAGTTATGTCGACCAATGATGGGAGGGTCTGTAGGTAGGCCTTGGTGTCCAGAAGTATCTATTATAAAGACGGGGAGAGAGGAAATGTATGATTATTATGTGATATTTTGGGTTGAAAAAATGTCTGGTTTTCATATTTATTCCTGTGTTTAATGTCTGTTTTGGGTGTGTTTGAGTGCGTTTTGGTTTATGTGTGTGGGTGGGGTATGTAGGGGATTTATGTGGTTATGTGCGTGTGGATGGGGAGGTGTGGAGGTGGAATGTGGAGGGAGATATGGAGAGAAATGTGGAGAGGTGTGGAGAGATAATTGAGTGTTTTTGATATTTGTTCTTGTACTTAATGTCTATTTTGAGTGTGTTTGAGTGCGTTTTGGTTTATGTGCGTGGGTGGGGTATGTAGGGGATTTATGTGGCTATGTGCGTGTGGATGGGGAGGTGTGGAGATGGAATGTGGAGGGAGATATGGAGTGAAATGTGGAGAGGTGTGGAGAGATAATTGAGTGTTTTTGATATTTGTTCTTGTATTTAATGTCTGTTTTGGGTGTGTTTGAGTGCGTTTTGGTTTATGTGCGTGGGTGGGATATGTAGGGGATTTATGTGGCTATGTGCGTGTGGATGGGGAGGTGTGGAGGTGGAATGTGGAGGGAGATATGGAGAGAAATGTGGAGAGGTGTGGAGAGATAATTGAGTGTTTTTGATATTTGTTCCTGTACTTAATGTCTGTTTTGGGTGTGTTTGAGTGCGTTTTGGTGTGTGTGCGTGGGTGGGGTATGTAGGGGATTTATGTGGCTATGTGCGTGTGGATGGGGAGGTGTGGAGGTGGAATGTGGAGGGAGATATGGAGAGAAATGTGGAGAGGTGTGGAGAGATAATTGAGTGTTTTTGATATTTGTTCTTGTACTTAATGTCTGTTTTGGGTGTGTTTGAGTGCGTTTTGGTTTATGTGCGTGGGTGGGGTATGTAGGGGATTTATGTGGCTATGTGCGTGTGGATGGGGAGGTGTGGAGGTGGAATGTGGAGGGAGATATGGACGGAAATGTGGAGGGATGTGGTGAGTAAATTGTTTGTGATTATTAGTTTAGTTTAGTTTGGGGTAAAAATGATTGGTTTTCTATGATTTATATTTTGATTTTGATAATAATAACGACAATAATAACGACAATAATAACGATAATAATGACGATAATAATAATAATAATAATAATAATGATAATAATAATGATAATAATGATAATAATAATGATAATGACTCACCTTATAAGCGTATCTACGATGTAATTTCTTCTGGTCTTTATAATGTTGTAATAATTCTTGCATAAATTCCTTTGTAACCTTCCCTTCCTGTAATCTAGGACCCACATAGTCATCCTCAATTACTGTAAATTAAAGATAATTCAATATATATTAAAGATAATTAAAGATTCCTTACATATATATTAAAGATAGCTCACAAAATGGCTCTAAGTAAAAATATTGGGGTTGAAATTTCAGTTTTTTTTCTCTCCATATTTGTGGTTTTGCCTCCATATCTCCGTCCGTTTTTTATCTCCATGGTTGTACTTCCTGATATACTTTCCTCCATCTTCCCTCCATCTCTCCATACCTCCAAACACACTCTAACACACTTATAACACACTTAAAATCACACTTATATAACATTATCTTAACCTAACATACTCATTTTTCTCTCTAAATCCGTCCATCTTTTTCTCTCCTGTGTCTCTCCCTTACCTCCAGTTTTTCTCTCCGGCTATACATACTTTCCTCCATCTTCCCTCCATCTCTCCATACCTCCAAACACACTCTAACACACTTATAACACACTTAAAAACACACTTATATAACATTATCTTAACCTAACATACTCATTTTTCTCTCTAAATCCCTCCATCTTTTTCTCTCCTGTGTCTCTACCTTTCCTCCAGTTTTTCTCTCCGGCTATACACACTTTCCTCCATCTTCCCTCCATCTCTCCATACCTCCAAACACACCCTAACACACTTATAACACACTTAAAAACACACTTATATCAGACAATGTACTACTACTACTACTACTACTACTACTACTACTACTACTACTATCCATCCTAGACTACTATAACTATCCTCACACTATTTACCACTACTATTAACCTACTATTCCACACCACACACTACTACTACCCATACTACTACTACTACTACTACTACTACTACTACTACTTACCCATGGAGTCAAGGTCGATAGTAGCAGACACACTCCTACTATCCTCCTCCACTGCTATTGCTTTTTGGAATAGTAGCATTTTGACCACTTTTTGACATTCTTGAAATTTCATCTTCGCGTCTTTGTCTCCTGGTCGCGTTTTGGTGACCTGAAATAGTAGTAGTAGTTATAGTGGTAGTTATAGTGGTAGTTATAGTAGTGGTGTGGATAGTAGTAGTGGTGTTAGGTGTGGTATAGTAGGTTAATAGGTGTGGTAAATAGTGTGGTGGTAGTTATAGTAGTCTATGTACATATATAGGAAAGATATGTACGTACATAGAATTAAAAACAGTCATGGATTAAATAAAATAATAAATAAATAAATAAATAAATAAATAAAATAAATAAAATAAATAATAAATAAAAAAACATACACAGAAAAAAACACGTACACAGAATAAAAAACAGTCACAAAAAAACAGTCATAAACAAATAAATAAAAAAAACATACACAGAAAAAAACACACGTACACAGAATAAAAACAGTCACATACACAGAAAAACACGTACACAGAATAAAAAACAGTCACACACAAAAAAACAGTCACAAAAAAAAAAACAGTCACACAAAATAAAAACAGTCACAAAAAAAAAGTCACACAAAAAAAAAAACAGTCACACAAAAAAAAAAAAAACAGTCACAAAAAAAAAAAAACAGTCACAAAAAAAAAAAAACAGTCACAAAAAATAAAAAACAGTCACAAAAAAAAAAAAAAAACAGTCACAAAAAAAAAAAAAAAAAACAGTCACACAAAAAAAAAAAAAAAAAAAAAAAAACACACACCCACATAATCACCTACCGTCTCATAATCCTTTAGGGCTAATTTGAATTTGCCAAGAGCCATAAAGGCGGAAGCCCGTCTGTAGTAACCCTTAACGTACGTCCTGTCCAGCTGTAACGCCTTGGACGCGTCACTAAGGGCGTAACCGTAACACTCCAGCCTTAGATGAGCGAACGAACGGTTACCATAATAGATCGCGTTGTGTTCGTCTATCTGGATGGCCTGGGTGTAGAGAGCGATGGCTTGCTCATAGTGTTGGTCTGGAAATAGAGAGAGAGAGTGTGTGTTTAGAGATAGCTCACTTTTAGAGGGGTTTTCTCTCTTTTTCTGTTCCTTTTTCGTGTTTTTGTTTACTTTTACTGTTGCTTTCTCGTCGTTTTTGCTTACTTTTACTTTTTCATTCTCTTGGTTTCTCTCTTTTTCTGTTCCTTTCTCTTGTTTTTTGCTTACTTTTACTTTTTCATTCTCTTGGTTATTTGCTTACTTTTACTTTTTCATTTTCTAGTGGAGGTGATTCTACCTACATCCCTCTATCTTTTTTCTCTCTCCTGTCTCTCTCTTACCTCCAGTTTTTCTCTCCATCTATACACACTTTCCTCCATCTTCCCTCCATCTCTCCATACCTCCAAACACACCCTAACACACTTATAACACACTTAAAATCACACTTATATAAAATTATCTTACCTAACACACTCATTATTCTCTCTAAATCCCTCCATCTTTTTCTCTCCTGTGTCTCTCCCTTACCTCCAGTTTTTCTCTCCGGCTATACATACTTTCCTCCATCTTCCCTCCATCTCTCCATACCTCCAAACACACTCTAACACACTTATAACACACTTAAAATCACACTTATATAACATTATCTTACCTAACACACTCATTATTCTCTCTAAATCCCTCCATCTTTTTCTCTCCTGTGTCTCTCCCTTTCCTCCAAATTTTCTCTCCATCTATAGACACTTTCCTCCATCTTCCCTCCATCTCTCCATACCTCCAAACACACTCTAACACACTTATAACACACTTAAAAACACACTTATATAACATTATCTTACCTAACACACTCATTTTTCTCTCTAAATCCCTCCATCTTTTTCTCTCCTGTGTCTCTCCCTTACCTCCAATTTTTCTCTCCATCTATAGACACTTTCCTCCATCTTCCCTCCATCTCTCCATACCTCCAAACACACTTTAACACACTTATAACATACTTAAAAACACACTTATATAACAGTATCTTAAATCAAACACCCTATTTTTCTCTCTATATCCCTCCACTCTTTCCTCCATATCTCCCTCCATGAATTACCTCCATCTCTCCCCCCCCTGACACACTTTTCTCCATCTTCCCTCCATCTCTCCATACCTCCAAACACACTCTAACACACTTATAACACACTTAAAAACACACTTATATAAAATTATCTTACCTAACACACTTATTTTTCTCTCTAAATCCCTCCATCTTTTTCTCTCTCCTGTCTCTCTCTTACCTCCAATTTTTCTCTCCATCTATACACACTTTCCTCCATCTTCCCTCCATCTCTCCATACCTCCAAACACACTCTAACACACTTACAACACACTTAAAATCACACTTATATAACATTATCTTAAATCAAACACCCTATTTTTCTCTCTATATCCCTCCACTCTTTCCTCCATATCTCCCTCCATGAATTACCTCCATCTCTCCCCTTCCTCACACACTTTCCTCCATCTTCTCTCCATCTCTCCATACCTCCAACACACCCTAACACACTTATAACACACTTAAAAACACACTTTTATCACACTAACTTGTAAATAAATTATGTTCAATAAGTCTCTCTTGTAAATATAAACATCCTTTTAAGTATGTTCTAAGTAATTTAAAGTGTGTTTGGAGGTATGGAGAGATGGAGGGAAGATGGAGGAAAGTATGTGAGGGAGGGGAGAGATGGAGGTAAATCATGGAGGGAGATATGGAGAGAAAAAGACACATACATGGGAGAGAATTTTAAGTATTTGTATATAAGTTGAGAAAGAGAGAGAGAGAGAGAGAGAGAGAGAGAGAGAGAGAGAGAGAGAGAGAGAGAGAGAGAGAGAGAGAGAAGAGAGAGAGACAGGAGACAGATCAAAACAAAATATTAGAGCTAGCTTTCTTTCTCTCTCTCTCTCTTACTTACTCTTAAAACACTCGTTGGCTTCTCGTTTTAAATCCTCGGCGGCCATCTTGGATTAGAGAAAGTGAGAGAGTGAGAGAATAAAGATAGAGAGAGAAGAGAGAGAGAGAAGAGAGAGAGAGAGAGGAGATATCTCACACGCTCTCTCAATCTTCTTCTTCTTCTCTTCTTCTTCCTCCTCCTCCTCCTCTTCTTCTTCTTCTTCCTGTTGTTATTATTATTATTATTTATTTGTTTATTTGAATTTATTTATTTATTTATTTATTTATTTATTTATTTATTTATTTGTTTATTTTTTTTAACGGATCGTAAATTTTTGAGTTTTTTGAGTTTTTTTGGGTTAAATTTTTGGATTCAAAATGGCGGACTGATGATTATTTTGAATGTTATTGATTATTTTGGTTTATTTATTGTTTATTTAGTTATTATTATTATTATTATTCCTTCTTGAAATTCATTGGTTTATTTGAATTCATGAAAATTATTTAAGTTTATGCTAAAAATAATCCGTTTTCTTCTATAAATGTCCGTAGAAAACTTATCTCAATTCATTACAAAATACTATATATTAACGCTTTTTATAGACTTTTTCCGCAAAATATATAAATAAAAATTAACATTATTATTTATTATAACTAAAATACGATTATTTATCCATTTATTCAATTATTTATTTATTTATATCAAAAGTGTAATATTGTCAACATTTTGGTCAAGTGGATATTTCTTCGTAAATGTTAAATAATGTTATAAAAGTGTGTTTTAAAGTGTGTTATAAGTACAATAAAGTGTGTTTGGTGGTATGGAGAGATGGAGGGAAGATGGAGGAAAGTGTGTATAGATGGAGAGAAATATTGGAGGAAAGGGAGAGACACAGGAAAGAAAAAGATGGAGGGATGTAGGGAGAAAAATTAGTATGTTAGGTTAAATAATGTTATAAAAGTGTGTTTTAAAGTGTGTTATAAGTACAATAAAGTGTGTTTGTAGGTATGGAGAGATGGAGGGAAGATGGAGGAAAGTGTGTATAGATGGAGAGAAATATTGGAGGAAAGGGAGAG
>JAXIVD010004924.1:15000-25000 GCA_036785275.1 Cancer borealis | reverse complement strand
GGAGAGAGGAGGAGGAGGAGGAGGAGGTCAGGTTATCTCAGCATGACGTATTAGAGAACACTGAAAGGCTTTTTGATTTCAGGAGAAGGAGGAGGAGGAGGAGGAGGAGGAGGAGGAGGAGGGAGGAGGAGGAGGAGGAGGAGGAGGAGGAGGAGGAGAAGAAGAAGAAGTAGGAAGAGAAGGAAGGAAGGAAATTGATGGACGTTCTGTTATTGTGGTGAAAAGAAAATACAAGAACAATAATAATAATAATAATAATAATAATAATAATAATAATAATAATAATAGCAGTACTCACACACTCGTTTAATGATGGTGGTAGTGGTGGTGGTGGTGGTGACCTGCCCCCCCACCCACCCCTGGTCCTCGTGGGGAGATCCCTGCTCGCCCTTCTGACCTCCTCACAACCCTTGACCTTCAGTAGGAGGTTACCATCCCTCTACTGAAGGCAGGTCACGAGGCAGGTCATACTGGCTGCAGACCCCACGTGAACCAAGGAAGGTGATGAGGAAGGTGAAGATGATGCTGAAGATGATGATGATGACTGAGCTTGGTATCGACGGTCCTGTAAGAATATAGAAAAGAACATTAATATTCGACTTATAAATTAACACCGCCTGCTATAAATGGAAGTATAATCAGTGTATGACGATTATACATTCTAATCTATACGTTTATACTTACTCACCTCACATTATTTTAAAGTGAAGCACACCTGAAGACTGGCCAGGTGACGGGAAGCGCCTCATTCACATAGAAAATTAATAAGAACTTACTCCTAGGTATTGTTTCAGCGCCATCTTGCTTGTGTAACGTCATGATTGGTCACGCCGTAGTTAAATGAGTCTGTTTTATTTTATCAAATCTTCGTTTTCTATGCTAAGTTCTGGTCAAATTAGTTTTTTTATTATTATTAAGTCTCCGTTTTCTATGTTAAGTTCTAGTCAAATGATGTTTTTTTTTATTATTATTATTCTCCGTTTCCTATGTGAAGGTCTAGTCAAATGAGAGTCCGATGTTGTTTTGTTTTCTTCTTCATTAAGTCTTCGTTTTCTATGCTAAAAACTACTCAATTGAAAGTTTACATTTGATTTTCTTTTGTTTTCATCATCTTAGTCTTTTTTTCGTACACATTTATTTATAAAGTCAAATGAGGTTACGTAGTTTCATTCCACAAGTTTCCCCGTGAATGAAAATGGGAGGTGAGAGGATGAAGGGGTGAAGGGGGGTGAAGGGGGTGAAGGAGGCATGAAGGGGCGTGATGGGGGTAACAGGATTGGATCACCGTATAGACTCCTGTTTGAAGGTGAGAAAAGTAGTCAATGAGAGTGAGTCACCTTCAGTATGACATATAACACCAATCACTGACAACAAAATAATAACTAACTGCGTAAGATAATATTCCCTTACATTCACTTCTTTATACATTATCCATTTTGTTATTCTCTCAATCGTATATTCCTTCCCTCAATAACTAATTAGATATACACAAAATTCTTCTTATTTTCGCATTTTTCACTACAATAAACGTAATCTTAACCACAATAATTTCTAAAAATAAAAAAATAAATCCATATTTCACCCACTTCTTGCACTTAACATAATCCTAATACATTAATAAATACTAAAATACTAATACTACTAATATAATACTATAATAATGATGATAATATACATACAAACGTAGCCTAACCAGCTATTACTAACACTCATGCCCTTCTTACCCTCAAACATCCCAGTCCTAGTTCATAAATATTTACTCTTATTAACATCCATTCCCTTATCATCCTTACCCATCCCAATAGTTCATTAAATACTATCCTATCTTAACTATCCTAGAACTATTTGGCGTAACCTAACACGTGTATATGTAACTATTAATCCCTTTGAGTTAAATTAAATGTCTGACGGAACTCCACTTTCCTTTCATCTCCATCACCACAACATATTTAACCCTTTACAGGTGTACTGGTTAATTATACACCTGTTTAAGCATCACACACTCACCGCCACCTTACTGTCTTACCTGGAGGAAGGAGGATAAGAGGGAAGGCTTAGATAAAGGGAAAAAGGATAATATTCTTCCCGTAATCTTAACTACTCTTCCTTCACGTCAATCAAAACACAACTGTACTTATTCGCGGGAAATAATGCGCGGGAGAAAATAAATCATACTAATAATCGTGTTTATTACCTTATTTTGATATATTCTAACCATTTATTGGAATGTGATGTATAAGTTGATTAGTTATATATAGATCAGTGTAGTTATTGTATTAGGTGTTAAAATAGCTAGTGTATCTCTGAGGAAACAAAATACAGACGAACATTATTTCTTTGACTTCGTTGGTAATTATAATAACTTTACAAGACTATACACATTAATTAATTATAGCATTACCTTCCTGATTGCAAGAATATATAAGAAAATAATCATATCTTCCAACAGCAGCTCTTAATTAGGAGTTCCATATCGTTTGATTTGGTATAGCCTAGTCTAGCCTAACGTTTATGAAATTATCAATATTTTCCACATTCAGGCACTTTCTACCCTATTTTCTGTCCTCTATAATTAAGGTTAAGGTGTAAATGTAACTTCTTCAACATTACAATAGCTGATAATTATAGTGGGAGAAGGTATAGCTAGTAGTGATTATAAATAGTAGTGGTAATTATTAGTGGTATTATCTCTCTCTCTCTCTCTCTCTCTCTCTCTCTCTCTCTCTCTCTCTCTCTCTCTCTCTCTCTCTCTCTCTCTCTCTCTCTCTCTCTCTCTCTCTCTCTCTCTCATGGTGTGGAGGTCAAATGCTGGTAATTACACACCTAAATGAACAATGATGGACTGACTAGGGTGGAGAGAGAGGAAAAACTACACCTGCTAGTACCGTTCAGGAGAGAGAGAGAGAGAGAGAGAGAGAGAGAGAGAGAGAGAGAGAGAGAGAGAGAGAGAGAGAGAGAGAGAGAGAGAGAGAGAGAGAGAGAGATTATATATACGTATCCTAAATTCATTATATCTTGTGTACGTCTTAGAAATAGAAAAATAACATACCTATTTCCATTCTACTGTTTAGGGTGAAAGGAAAGTGTATTTAAGGGAGTATAAGGGAGTATAAGAGGTTGACATACACTATAAATAACTAAATATTAACTAAGTATTGTATGGTTAAAGAAAATGTTATGTATAATCACAAATACCAGATATGTATTGAAATAATCCACAGCTTACCTTACCTTCTTCAGCCTCCCCTTAAACAGGATCGAGAATGGGAGGGAAACTTGCATCATACAGGGAATTAGTTTTTTTTTCCCCCCACTCAGCTACTGGACTTTTTTCCTTCATACTTCAATCACCTTTTGGTCTTTACGTGTGTGTGGTTGTATATGTAAAGGGTGAAAGGACTTCTTCTCTTGTTCTCTGTCCTACCTCTGTGTTGGTTCATTGATTCGCCTTTTCATTGTGTTGGCCAGCACTGAGAAGGGATATGTAAGTCAATGATAATGATAATACAGTTAGTTAAGATATAAATAATAATAATGTACATAAATTTCACTGTTACTACTTTCCATTTATCCGTTGAAATGTGTCACCTTTTTATAGAATCCATGTTTTTGTTTTATTTTTCTCGTACCAGATTAATCACGAGAGTAAGGAAATTATGGCTTTATTTAAAATTACTGTACACGTGTATTGTTTTTTTTCTTGTTCGTGAGGTGAGTCTTCAAGGTTGTTCCGTCCAGGTGGTGCAGGTGTCGTAAGGCTTGAGTCATTCCAGGAAGACTCAATGAGACCAAGTTGAGTCAGTCTGAATCTTGCTTTTAAAGACTAAAATCATCACTCCTTCGGTTATATTTCGGTTCCTTTATGATAAGATGAGACTAACTATCGTTTTTTTCTATAACTTTATGTATTACTTTAAGATACATAGAGTTATTAGTCTGTATTATCTCTTTTTTATAATTCCTATCCACTTCATGACGAGTTTTTAACATAGCAACAAGGAGGAAGAACAGAAGACTACATAGACTCATACACACTTACACTCAACTCACCTCCAGAATACTGAACTGTTATATAGGTGATTATACCAAAGGGTTGTATCACCATCCCGATGCATCTATACTGCTTGTTTCGTAACTTTCTAAGCTTTCTATACTAAGCTTCTCTGTGGTGTCTTCTAGGGTGAAGTCTTCTGTACTCAAGTTGTGGGAAAGGTCCTCTAGGCTGACACTCACGGACCTCTCTGTGCTGTCCTCGTTGGTTAGGTCTTCAGTGGTTAAGCTTTCTGAGGTTAGGTCTTCAATGGTTAAGCTTTCTGAGGTTAGGTCTTCAGTGCTATTGACTTCCAAGGTTAAGTCTTCAGTGGTTAAGCTTTCCGATGTGATGTCTTCAGCGCTGAAAGTCTCCGTGGTTAAGTCTTCATCGGAGTCTACCTTCACCCTGCCGAACACGTTACCCTGTTGAGGTGAAGAAATATATTAATTGACTGATAGTATTACTCTGTTCATCATTACCATTTATTTGACTATCTAATGACTACATTGTTTCATTACTAGACTCTTCCTCTCTGAGACTCACCCTTGTCCTTGCACGTCCTCGTGACCTCGTCGCCGCGCCACCTCTGCCATCAATCCCCAGCCTGGTGGTTTGGGCAGACTGTCGTCCTCTTGTGGTTCCCCGCGATGAGTACGAGCGAGGATTGTTGACACGCCGCGTGGTGGTGGTGGTGGTAGTGGTGGCGGGGCGGGAACGCACGACCTGCGATGTTGTGGTCGGTGGCGGCACAGCGATGCCGAAGGTGCGTCGCCGTCCCGAGGTCCTTGTACTAGTGTGGCGCTGCTCAGGCTGTGGTTGTTGTTCGACTTGTTCCCGCGGGGCTTGCCTCTGTGACGTCCTTACACTCTGTCGCTGTGGATGCTGTGTTTGTTGTTGTTGTCTTTGTGACACCTTCAGTCTTGCACTCTGTCGCTGAGGCTGCTGTGTGTGTGAGGTGTGTGAGGTGTGTGAGGTGTGTCTGGGCTGCTGTAACACCCTGCGGTGTACCTTCATACGATGGTTTCTACGACGGGCAGGAACGAACTCTTCCGATGTCACGTCTTCTACACTCAAGGTTTCTGAAGTCAGGTCTTCCTTGCTAAGTGTCTCTAAAGTCAGATCTTCTTTACTTAGAGTTTCCAAAGTCAGGTCTTCCTTGCTAATTATTTCCAAAGTTAGATCTTCCTTACTTAGTGTTTCTAAAGTCATGTCTTCCTTGCTAATTATTTCTGAAGTCAGGTCTTCTTTGCTTATTGTTTCCAAAGTCAGGTCTTCATCGGAGTCTTGCCTCAGCCTCCCGAACACGCTGCCCTGTGGAGGTGAAAAGAATATTACCATCACTGTACATTTATCAACACACACACACACACACACACACACACACACACACACACACACACACACACACACACACACACACACACACACACACACACACACACACACAAGGATCCAGTTCCAATTTTTTTGTGACCTTTTCTTAAGAAGTGAGATTTTCACTTTCCGTCCTAATTACTAAAATAGATTAAATTAAATATGATCTCTCTCTTCCTCTCTGAGACTCACCCTCGTCCTTGCACGTCCTCGTGACCTCGTCGCCGCGCCACCGCTGCCATCCCTGGTGGTTTGGATAGACTGTCGTCCTCGTGTGGTTCCCCGGGAGACGTACGAGCGAGGGCTGTTGACACGCCGCGTGGTGGTGGTGGTGGTGGTGGTGGTGGCGGGGCGGGAACGCACGACCTGCGATGTTGTGGTCGGTGGCGGCAAAGCGATGCCGAAGGTGCGTCGCCGTCCCGAGGTCCTTGTGCTGGTGTGGCGCTGCTCAGGCTGTGGTTGTTGTTGTTGTTGTTGTTTTACTTGTTTCACCGGAGTCTGTCTCTGGGACGCCCTTACACTCTGTCGCTGCGGAGTCTGTGTTTGTTGTTGTTGCTTTTTTTCAGGTTCCTTCTGCTGCTGCTGTTGTCGTCCCCGCATAGATTGCCTTTGCGTGGTTCTCTGAGTGTGTCGTTGCGGCTGTTGTCGTTGCGAGGGTAGGGTCTGTGTTTGTTGTTGTCGTTGTCCTCGCACAGTCTGTCTCTGGTATGTCCTCACTCTAGTATGTCCTCTCTGACGCTGTTGTTGTTGTCTTTGAGGAATCCTTCTGTACTGCTGGCGTTGTTTATCATCATCATCATCAACTTCATCTTTTTCGTCTTCGTTTTCTTCATCTTGTTCTTGTTCATTTTCCTCTTCTTCGTCTTGCTCATTTTCATTTTCCTCTTCTTGATCTTGTTCTTGTTCATTTTCCTCTTCTTGTTCATTTTCATTTTCCTCTTCTACATCTTGTTCATTATCTTGTTTATTTTCTTTGTCTTCTTCATCTACATTGTCATCTATTTCTTGTTCTGTTTCTTCACCATCTACTTCGCTTTCCTCTTCCTTACCTTCCTCTCCTTCTTCTCCTTCTTTTTCTAATTCTTCTACTTCATTTACCTCTTCTGTTTCCTTCTCCAGAGACACAAGTTGTTTTCCTTGTTGCTGGACATTCTCATCCTTCAATATCCGTCTCTGGAGTTGTGAATTCGGTTGAAACTTTTTCCTGGAGGACTTCGACTGTACTCGGACCACTTGAACTTTCTTGGGTTGGACTTGTCTCTGCCGACCCCTGGAGTGCGAGGATGCGGCCGTGTTTTCAGGTGCTGAGGGCCCTCTTGACCTAATTGAAGAGGATCCACGGTGAGATTGTAAGGACTGGAGGTTCTTGGATGGCTGGAAGGAGAGCCTGTTGGACTGTGTGTTCCTGGAGCGAGAACGAGAACCGCGAGAACCGGAGACTCTACTTTGGGGGACTGCTTGGTTCTGCTGGAGGGTAAGAGACTTTCCATGACTCTGTGTGGGGAGTGACTTGATGGGGAGGGCAAGACCAGAGGATTGTCGTTGGGTGTTAGACTGTTTTAGGCTTTTCGTGGGCAGCGGCTTGATGGGGAGGGCGCGGCCAGACTGTCTTCGGGTATAAGACTGTCTTGAAATTTGTTTGGGAAGTGATTTGACGGGGAGAGCGCGTCCAGATGGCTGTTGTGAGGTACTAGACTGTCTTAGCCTCTGTGTGGGTAAGGGACGGCCAGAGTACTGTTTGGAGGCTGTAGACTTCCTGCGGCTGTGTGTTGTTAGTGAATTAGTGGGGAGTGGACGTCCGCGAGACCGCTGGGGACTGGTGGACTGTGTGTCTGTTTGTGTTGATGGGAGACTAGTGGGAAGGGGGATACCGGGGGACTCCTGGGGACTATTAGACTGTGTGTGTGTCTGTGTTGATAGGAGTTTAGTAGGGAGGGAGATGCCTGGGGACTCCTGGGGACTAGAAGACTGTGTTTGATCGGGGGTGATTATGAGTTGGATGCCTGGGGACTGTTGAGGGACAGGGGACGGGGTGATGGTCTGAGGGAGGGGACGGCCACTAAGACGCCTCCTTGATGTGGTGGAGAGTCTGCGGGTGGGTGTGGGCGGTGGGGCGATGGGGAGGGAGATGCCAGAGGATTGTGTCTCCTGGGCGGCTGACTGAGTAGGGGTGGAGAGAGGACGGCCGGCGGTGAGGGTGTATTGGGCGGTTGTGTCCTGTGTGCGGGTGCGTGATGTTTGCCTGGTGGTAGGGAGGCGTGTCTGGGTGTGTGCTGCGCCCTTGGAGGTATGCGTGGGCGTGCGGAGGCGTGATGGGCGGGAGGAGAATCGTGTTGACGCGGCAGAAGTAGGTCGAGGTGGATTAGAGGCAACAGTTCTGCGACTTGGCAACAGTGTAGCCTCGGAGCGTCCAGCGTGGCCCCTCCCTCGCGGGGAAGTCCTGCTCAACACGGTGACAGGCTTCTTCAAAACAGACTCTACTTCAACACTCTCTAAGGAATCTACGACGCGGGAACGAGGCGGGGATGAGGCGAGGTTTTGGCGGGAAGATGCTCGTGATGTATATGTGTTGCTGGGTGGGGCGCGCTGTTGCTGTCTCTGTCCCTGTCTTCCTCTACCTTCCAAGGACGTGGGTTTGAGGTGTTCCAGGCTTTCTAATGAGTCGACCACACCCATGCGACGGAAGGAGGAGGAGGAAGTGCCTAAATTTCTACTGGATACTCGTCTAGAGAAAAAACTGTCCCTGGATGCCTGCGGCTGCCTCCCTTCTCGCTTATATCTTCTTGAAGGTGACATGTACATGTATTCCAAGCTTTCCAGGGAGTCATCGTAGCTAGGGTTATAAGGAGAGAAGTACAGATTACGGCGGGAGAAGTAGTTTTGTCTTGGGTTGATATATTGTGGTCTATAATCTTCCTCTGATGATGATCCGTAGTCGTTCTCGTCGCTGTTGAAGTAGTAGGAGTAACCAAAGTGAGGAGAACGAGTGTATCTCCGGAAGCTTTGGGAAAGTTTATGTCCTTGTCTTTCATCACTCTCCAAGGATTCAGACTCAGATCCAGACTCGAGGCTTTCTACGGAGTCAAAATGAAAAGAGCCGAGACTGCGTTCAGGCCGGAAGTGCTGTCCAAACGTGCCTTGTGATCGCCCATGTCTCTTTCCTCTTTCCAAGGACTCAAAGGATTCTGATAAGTCCTCCTCACTAGATAAGGAATCGTTCTCTTCAGATGAGTACCCCCTCACCCCCAGGACGAGGAGGGAAAGCTGGAAGAAAGAAAATAAACGACCTTAGAGTATGATAACCATGTAAGGGTGATGATTGCGCCACTACTGTCAACAAATGAAGGCGTTAGTGTGCATGGGTTCATTGTAGGGTACGAGATATGTCAGAATGAACAGCAAAAACTCACCTACCTGCATTTTCCAAGGTCAAAGACTAGCTAGAGTTCCAATTGTGTTTTAACCTTACTCACGCTGTTCAATGTTGATTATTAAAAGAAGAGTAATGGAAAAATAGTATTACATGGATGCTAAGAGAGGAACAAGAGTGAGAATATTGAATTACTTACAAAAAATTAAGAAAAAAATGTATAAAAATAAATTAGAACATACATAGGCAAGACATGAGACGTAAAGAAATAATTGATAATAATAAATTCATTCCAAAATTATTATCGAAACCAAAATTCAATAAAATAAAACCAAAAAAAATTATGAAAAAATAAAACTATTAGGTATTGTACCGAACAACCATTTTCTTTTTTCTTTCTATCTTTGTTCTCTCTCTTCTCTTCTCTTTCTTTCTTTCTCTTTGTTCATAATGTCCGGTGATCCCCCGACTGTCTATTGTTTTTTTTCTTACTGGAGAATGTGAAGGGAGTGTCAGAGAGAGAGAGAGAGAGAGAGAGAGAGAGAGAGAGAGAGAGAGAGAGAGAGAGAGAGAGAGAGAGAGAGAATAATTATGGTAATGTGAAAGTTCTTTTTTTTCATTTCATTCAATATGATTCTCTCTCTCTCTCTCTCTCTCTCTCTCTCTCTCTCTCTCTCTCTCTCTCTCTCTCTCTCTCTCTCTCTCTCTCTCTCTCACGGACACCAGGTACCTAGTTATCAAAATATAAGACGTGTTTCACCCTCGCCCTTTAAATTCTCTCTCTCTCTCTCTCTCTCTCTCTCTCTCTCTCTCTCTCTCTCTCTCTCTCTCTCTCTCTCTCTCTCTCTCTCTCTCTCTCTCTCTCTCTCTCTCTCTCTCTCTCTCTCTCTCTCTCTCTCTCTCTCTCTCTCTCTCTCTCTCTCTCACACTGTCAAGGCCACGCATCTATCCGAGAAAGTTCACACGCGCTTTATTTGTTTTCTTGTTCATTGTTATCGTGTTTATTTTTCACTCATTTACCTTATCTGTTGCATTTTTTTTTTTTTTTTTCTTAATGGAAGTGAGTTTGCAGGAAGTTAAGACTGGTTATATTTATCTATTTATGTCAATGTCTATTAATTTTATTGTCGTAGAAATGTTCTTATTCATTGTGATGTTCATTTGTTTTTTATTATGAAAGTAATTTATCAATCTTGAAATCGTCTTCTTTTTTCTTCTCTCTC
>JAXIVD010004924.1:0-12500 GCA_036785275.1 Cancer borealis | reverse complement strand
ATTAGCCAGGTAAGAGTGAGTAGCAATGAGCGTTAACAAACCACTTCTATATAAAGGTCATGAACAAAGGTGGGATGGGATGCCGAGACCCTAGTAACACGGCTTGACGGAGCAACATAACAAACAAGACTAAAGGTTGCCGTAAGGATTCCAAACTGACCCAAAACTTTTCAAGGACACTCCCTAACATCGCTTTAAACTAGACACAGAAAGATCAACTGTAAATACATCAAGCTAGTGTGTATTTTCATCCCCTACTATGTCATTTATTAGTAGTATGGTCTTTAAGGATACATAGCACCCTAAGAGACCTATATTTTATCCTATTTCATGAACTCAATATTTTTTAAGTCTCATGAAGGAAGTTAAGTTAGGTCACACACATCCTATGCAATTCTTTCTTAGTTTAGTTATCCGCCCAAGTACCAATGTCTCCCTATTATGAACTTAAGGAAGGGAATTTTTAGTTATAAAATGCACTGCGTAGTTTCAGTAAGAATTGTTTTACTCGGTGATAAAAAAATGATAAAGATTTGTGTGACGTGATTCAAGTTGACGTTTTGACACTTCCGTCCCCGGGTTCAAGGCGGCTAAGGAATATACGTATTTTTATATATATGTAAAGAAAATGTTGAATATGAAGAAAAAATATAATATACTAAGAATAAAGGCACAAACTCAATTATCCTCACTTAAGAATACAGAACGTAACGCTGGCTGTACACACACACACACACACACACACACACACACACACACACACACACACACACACACACACACACATACAAAACTGGGATACAAAATGATATGCAGAAAAATCATCCTGGCTGTCATAAGAAACATTTTCAAACCTAACACAATCCAAATGCAAACGGGAACTGAACATTTCTATTCTTCCCCAAAAGATCGAGGTCGAAGCAAGAGTCCTTTCGGAACGCCAGACACAAGGGAAGACGAGACCAAGAAGACAGGAACTAAGTATAGAGTCAGAAATATCAAACCAAACTAAACCAATCTCTTATACATGATACCTTACATGTTATTAACGGGATCTCATTATATATTACGAGTGTGGTTTGCGGAAATGTGATCCTGTGTATAATGATGAAATAAAAACGTAATTGAACAAAAATGAGTGTATCTAATTTAATCGGTTTCTGTATATAATTAGTTACTCCCGGAAATCATAGTATGGAGTTATGGCGTTTGATTATATATATTTTTTTTATAGAAAACAGGACTGCGGAAAGCATAAGATGCAAGGGGGCTAAATATAGATCCTTAAAAAAAATAAAAATAAAAATATTGCCACAAATAATAAGATACGTTATTTCCCCAACTAAACAAAAAGCAATGAATATGAATAGAGAAATCAAACCCAGTAATACATAACTTCCATGAATACATCTTAATATAACACGCTGTTGTCTTTGTTATAATCAATAGACACGTTAGGAGATTGTATGGAAATCAAAGGAAGGTGTAACTAATATAATCCTTGCCTCTTATCACCCTTATTTGCTTCATGGTAAACAAAATTAAAGGGAAACTAAATCAATAAATCGTTTTTCTTTCCATAACTATCATTCATACGTGAGCAGTGATGGGAGTTAATATAAACATAAATCAAAACAAAAACTATTCTTGCTTATCATCCTTTTTTCCCAATCGATGCGACACTTTCCTTACCCACTATAATATAAACGTGTAAATACATACACAAAAATAAACGCGATACCTATACCTCTATCCTTTCTCTCCTTTGGCCATTATCAACGAATTTCAGAACAGATTCCGAAAAAACTCGTAAATCTTGAATGCTCTGAATAAATCCCTCTCCGTCTCCCTCTCATTCTCTCCTTGTAATCTATATTAGCCACACACACCACCTTACCAATACACCCGCAGATGAACACCCAATGGCATTTCACAACTACTACAGACAGACTGGTGGTGCGCTAATGTTAAGGAAACTATAACTACAACTACAACTCTATTAGTCTCCTTTTCCCTTTTACCACTGCTACTTAGGCTATACCAGACCATGCACTAACCTTGCTTTAACTCTATACAGTCTAACCACCAGTCTAACTACATCAACTGTGCCTCATTCTATCTTTTAAAAGTTCTTCGCTGCATTTTTTTTTCATAACATGTATAGTCCGAGAAATGTCTACGTGATTTATATTTGAATTTCGTGTATTTTTTTACTACTTCACGCATTATGCAGCGACCTCAACTAGAATAGAATGAGTGACAATCAATAACTCTATCAATTCTATTCTAGTCATACGCTGGCTGAGGCATTCCTTTTCCTCTCCCTCTCTTATCCTGCCACAGAAACACTCATCTCTCTCACTGGCAATGTAAGAATAACGAGCTAAGGAAAAGCAGGTTATTGTAATGTTTTCAATAATCTTTTCATCTGCACATGTTTTACTTCTCTCGTCCTATTGTCAAACGTATACTTAAAACAGACTTGATAATATAAAGCCATTTCACGCAGCTCCTGTCTTACTGTCGAGCGTATACTTAACATACTTGATATTATACGGTCATTTTACGCTTGTATTTGAGGTTCGTGTGTATTGTTTCAGCATACTTGGCAATGTTGCTGTTCCTCTTCGTACACTCATCAAGCAAAGGAAGGCAAAGAAAATGTTATGCTTATTATACTCAAAATAAATTACGTAAGTTTCCAAAGCAGGGAAAGTTTTTTTTTCATTCACTTTCCTCTTTTTCCTTATGTCTTATACGTAACCATAATTGTTAGACAGAACACTAGAAAAATATGTCAAATTACTCAGTGCATTTACTACTGTGTAAATAATTTGGCAAAAAAGAGGTACAAATACTAACTTATAAATATTAAATGTGAAGGGTTTGTCTTGGTGAATGAAAACAGAGGAATCACAACTCACAGCCTTCTAAAAATGTTGTATACGACTGTCTTTCACTAGGTCAAAAAGACAAAATTATACAATACAATCCACAAAATATGAAAATCCACTTAGGACTAAAATTGAAATGGAAAATACTTCATTCCGTCAAGATTCTCTCATTTACAACACACACACGGCCACACACACACACGGCCACACACACACGGCCACACACACACACACACACATACACACACACACACGGCCACACACACACACACACACGGCCACACACACACACAAACCAACCTTCCTGAATTCAGTTTTAACACACGGATGGGAAAATATTGGTCAGGGAGTTGACACACACACTTTGTAGCACGTGACGCAAAGACCCAAATGTTACCGATTGCATGAGGGGAAAAATAATAATCTTGTGAAGTGATAGAAGTGACTGAAATGACGTGAGAAAAAAGAAGCAAAAAATCAGTAGCCACGCTCGGCTCTTGACTCCCTGCGGATATACAATACACTGTGGCGGTGAGCTTATTTAACACTGTGGTGGGGGGGCTAGTCATGTTTGTTTGTGTGCTATCATTATCCAAACACAGTACTTCACCGAAACTTAACTTCCAATTATGTAATCATTTCCAAACACATATTAGATGACCATAACTTCATAACTTCACTTCCCTCGTCGGATATTTAAACATCAATTCTCCTGCTTGAATGAATAATAAAATAACCTCACAATGTGCTTTTTCCTACATTTAAACATCAATTCTCATGCTTCAAATAACCTCTCACAATGTGCTTTTTCTACACTTAAACATTGATTCTTCTGCTTGAATAATTAACCTCTCAATGTGCTTTTCTACATTTAAACATCAATGTTGCTTTAAACAACCTCGTAAAGTGCTTTTATCTATAGACCAAAGGCTCGCTGGGGTAAGGTAACGAATCCAAAAGTTAAGGCCATTTCGCATTGCTTCCACCAGTATCCACACCTCAGAAAACACAACTCAACACATAACTACATATCCAACACATAACCACATACTCACGGCCTTTAGATATGATCCGATCACCACCACAGCCACAGCTACACAGACATCCACATCCACAGCCATACACAACTCACAGAAAGATGGAGGGGATCACGGCGGCGGTCCTTGTTGTGGCGGGTCCCAGGACACCCCCCCCGACCCCTGCTGTGGTGGTGGTGGGGGTGGGTTAGGGAGAGGCAGGGGCCAGTCTAGTATGGCATAGGACAGCACTGTGGTAGGGCCGTGGTGGATGGCCTGACTTCATTGGAGCTGAGGTCGCAGGACAGGCTGGGTCATAATAGGATAGGTCACCAAATGTCCCGTGGTCCCACTGATAGATATAGCCTGGGGAAGGGTCTGGGCTGTAGGGGGAGGCATGGTGGGGGTCATGGAGGTGGAGGGGGCAATCTGAGGGTTCAAGGAGACTGTTGATACCTGGGGGAGGGATACCTGTACCCCTCCTATTGATCCTACGACAGCTGGTCCTGGGGGCGCGACACCAACTGGCTGTGTTGGGGGTGCTAGGGACTGTGGGGGTGCCTGCTGGGGTGCCTGGGGTGGTGGGGGGGGACGTGGGGGTCCTTGAGGCAGTGCTACAACAGAGCCGTCAGATGTGATAGGCATTGGTTGGGAGAGGCGGGCGGCTGATAGGTGCTGTACGCTGGTGGCTGCTGATAGGTGCTGCACGCTGGTGGCTACTGGTATGGTGGAGGCGAGGCTGACTGTTGGAACTGTTACTGCTGTCATGCTAGCACCAGCCTTGCTCAGACGTAAAGTTGTAACCTAAGACAAAAGGAAGGGATACTACGTTAAGATTTGTAGTTAAAAATAGTATAGTCATTACTAGAAAACACTGTATAAAGACTATAACACTAACTAACACACATACATATACATACATATACATACACACATATATACAATTACCTGATCAAGTAGGAATTCATTAGTCGCTCTCAGATCCGACACTTCCTTCTTCAAACTGGCATTCTCCTTCTTCAAACCATCCATTTCCTTCCTCAGCAGTAATATCTCCTCTAACCCTCTTCGATCCCTCTCCCTGTCCCTGTCCCTGAAATCCCGAAGGTCCCTGGCGGTCAACTCCCTCCCAAGGTCATCTAGGGGGTGTAAGAAATCACCTTCCCTCGGCATCTCCACCTGCATCACTTTTATCTCGAGTCGTTGTCGCTTAGGGTCTGGTGTCATCTTTGCATCGGGTGATATCGGTGGTGGTTCGTAATGGTTTCCGCCGCTCTGCTCAAGGTCACGGAGGGTTGTGCCGTAAATTTCTTGTTCGTACTCTCGCTGGGATAGGTGACGGAACTTGCATTTGCCGCCTCGCCTCCTGCAGCATTCCCCCATCAGGTAGTCCTAGGGTGAGGGTGTTGGGTGAGTGTGTGGGTGTGTAAGGGTGATGTGACGGTGTGTAAACAGGAAAATTAAAGTAAGAAAAAAAAAATTGAAAGTCTAGAAAAAAAATATAACACAACATAAACGAGGAAACAACAGTAAGGAATAAAAAAGTATTGTCTAGATGAGACATCAAAACAGAATATAAACAGTAAAACAAGAGTACAACGAACACAAAAAAAAAAAATTTGTCAAAAATATAATAAAACATAAACAATTACAAAATTAATAATAAAAAAAAATAACAATTGAGTGTCTAAGAGTTACGTCAAAAATTATAACATCAATTTCTTGCCTCCCTCACCTTGCAAATAGGGACGTCACCATTGAGAGTGACATCCCCTAGGTGACCTTTGCGTATGGCCTGGTCAAGGATGTGTGGGGGCAGGTCACCAGTGCGAAGGTAGTAGTTCTCATCCTCACAGGTACAGTGGATGAACCTAACGAGGGGGTAGATGATTAGGTTAGGTTAATGGATGGTAAATTAAAGGTTAGGTTGAGTACAAATACGAGGGTGATTTGGTTAAGTTAATAGGATGTTAAATTAATGTGTTCGGGTAATTTAGATAACTTACCCTACCTAATATGTCCTAATTACTCTATTCTCTTTAGGGAACCGGCAATTAAGCAAGTTTTTTATATTACGTTTTTTTTTGCCCTCAGCCAGTTCTCCAATAGCATTAAAACAACAAAAATAAATAATAAAATAAATAACAATAATATTAATACTCATTCATTTGACCTTCTCACCTGCACATCGGCCTGGTACAGTGTCCATTCTGGTAGTCATGACAGAAGGTGAGGTCAGGCTTCACCGGGGTCACCGCCTGGGAGCCTTGGTCACCTTCGTCAGGGTGGCGAAACTTACACCTCTTCCCTCGGCGGCACACGTTACGCAGGAAGTCACGGCAGATGTTATCGTCGTCTCCTGTCCCGCCCCCGCCGCCGCCGCCGCAACCAACACCTCCTCCCTCGTCCTTAACGTTGCCATTCATGCCCTCAACCATTTCATTTTGATGCCTACAACAGGAGTGAAGGATAGGATGAAAACAAACCCAGCATCCTTCATCCTACCATCCTACACATCCTACAGACACAAGGATAGGACAAAAAATAACATCAACATCCCTAGGAACGAACAGGACTGAAGGATAGGATAAAAACAAACCCAGCATCCTTCGTCCTACCATTCTACACATCCTAGACACGAGGATAGGACAAAAAATAACACCAACATCCTTAGGAACGAACAGGAGTGAAGGATAGGATGAAAACAAACCCAGCATCCTTCATCTCACCATCCTACACATCCTTCAGACACGTGGATAGGAGTAAAGAAATAACATCAACACTATTTACCTTACATATACACCAATTAATTACCTAACGTCACCCTAAGACTCTCTACTTAATTAACACTATATCCTAATTAAATCCTTCTCAGTACTCACCGCAGGAATCTTGACGTGACGGTAATTAAGAGGTTATTTGTGTGATTTTTACGAAAGGGAGAGTAATGTTTGGGTGTCTAAGTCTCGGTCTGGGTCTGGAAGGCTTACTCACACTCAGGAACCTCAAACCCAAGAACATGGCTTAAACTAACCTTATTTATACATGAATTAGCCTGATTGACCTAATTTATAGCTACTAGGAAGGATGTAATAAATATGATGAGATATGAATTAATAATCTAAGTCTGGGATGCTTACCGCCGTGACAGTCACCCTTATTTAACACCGTAATGGATACAAGCTGGAAAAACTTAGATTCAGGACAGACCTAGGTAGATATTGGTTCACTAACAAAGTGGTGAAGGATTGGAATAGGCTGGGTAGACACGTAGTAAGTGATGAGTCAATAGGTAGCTTTAAAAGACGGTTGGATCAGAGTATGGATAGGGATGACAGGTGGGATGGATAAATATTGGATTATTGCAAGGGTGGGGGACAAGGAGATGCCTCATGTAGGTCATCAACTATCTTGCAGTTTCATAAATTCTTATGTTCTTATACTCTATTCAAAAATCAAAGGCGGACGATGCCCGCCTTTCCTGCCCCCTCACCCTTAGAATGACTGCTAAAATGATGGTTGGAGCGTCATTAGTTTGGATTCATTTTGGTGATCAGTATAGGGGGGCTGGGGGAATGAGAGGGCAGATACTAGGGTCCATGCATATGTTGTGTTCTTATTGTGTTGCTGAGTGTTGTTTTGATTTCCAACACCAGCACTGCTATATCATGTGCGTGTGTCATTCACCATGGTCTGGAGGATCACGCGCTAGACTCGTGATCGCTGTGCCATGTGATTCTGATACCACACCGTTACTATCACCTCATATTCATTATTATTATCATTATTATTATATTATTTATTCATCATTATGGTGATGGTGAGGGTGTAGGAAGGATATATAAGTAAGTAAGTATTGTATTTTTCGAGGCACGAGACATATTTCAGTAATTACATTAATATTCTTTCATAAACGGAACCGATACGTGAAAAAATTAACACAAATTGATTTTTCCACACTAAGAACAAGATATATTTCTCTCTTCATGTCTATATAAACGCCTAAATGACACTTATAATTGATAGTTACATAGTCTAACATTATATTTATATCTATACACTCATTTTGCAACGTATTAATACAACAACTATACTTAAACCCAACGAAAAAATATATATAGGATTTTAACGACACATATTATAATTATTGTGCATCTGTAGTAATCAAAATATATGAAAAAAGGAAAAAATTATAGATAGAATGATAGTGAACCGTTATGAACATTTATTAAGACAGGTAAACGATCTTAATTAATTGAAACCTTTATGATTGCCTTTAAGTATCGTTCATAGAGGAATATTATACTAGTGAATCGTTATGAACACTTAAAACAGGTAAATTATCTTAATTAATTGAAACCTTTATAATTGCCTTTGAGTATCGTTCATAGAGGTTTATTATACAACAGGTATGTGTAAAAAGTCATGGCCTGTTTACCTTTAAGCTGCTAATTAAAGGTGAGCTGACGGCAGGTTACGTACGCTTTATCTATGTACTACTATGCTTTCCTTGTTAAACCTGTTTTTTTTTTTTTTTTTTTTTTTTTTTTTTTTTTTTGGTGGGTGGGACACTTTTATTTTTTGGACCAAACCTCTTTTGTTTTTATATGTATTCCTGAATGTTTGTTTTTTTTCAATATTACTTTAGAAACCGCAATATGATTCTCAAAACACATCTTCAAAACAGATTAATAGGAAACGAAATTAAGCAAACGAACTTAAAATAATAATAAATAATAATAATAACTCGTGTTTAGAATGTCTCGCTGAACACCAAACCCCAATAAATAACATTAAACAAGAATATTACACCAGGAACAATAATATATCGCGAGGCAAACATTAGCTTTTCAGCCTCTGCGGAAGAAGGTCTCATACTCTTCTCCACAGTGCGGCGGGGATCGAACGGGAGGACTTGAGTGAACTTCTTATCCTCAGACAGATTAACCATATGCTCAACGGCGGTGTGGATAACGATTATGAAGAAGAGGAGGAAGATGCAGAAGAAGAACCACACGTCAATTAGTTTAACGTAGGCGGTGATAGGCAGAGCGTCGGAAGTATTACTGAAGAGAGTATACAACACGAGGAGAGTTGTCAAGCTTACCGCCATACGAACCTGTGTGTGTATAGACATAGATACGATAACACATACGTAATAAAGGAGTTAACGTACATATTATCATTTTAATACACCTACACACGCACATACACACTCACTAACATGTACACAGAGATGATAATGGCAATAAATGTACATTAACTGAAGGAAAAACTGGATAGGGAGACAGGACCACACAATTAGGTAAATACAGACACCCATACACACTTACACACATTCACACGTACACAGACACACACATGCACGTAAAAGTCAATTCTTACGTCCATGAGAGCTACGTTAACGAAGAGTGTTGTGTAGCCCACTAGCTGCAGCATCGCCGTTGGGAGGTAGACAGTCAAAACAATCATCTTCCATCGTCTCGCCAGCACGAACTCCACCTAGAAAACAAAGGGAGAATCAGTACCCTTCTGTGTTTATCCTACTACCTCTTTGTCCCTCTGTACTTCTAACTATCTCTATTTCAGTGTGTCTCTTTCTCTAATTGTTTTATATCAAATTTTGTTCTTGTCTTCTTGTTAAATACTACTTTTGACTTAAATCTCACACGTCCTCCGAATCTCATGAAAATTGGTACAATGAGGTTTTCGGTCATGCTGAACACGAATTTGGCCTTATTTTCCTAATTGCTATAATATCAAACTGTATTTCACCTTTACTTGCCTAATAACATTAATTAAATAACTATTATTTAACTTTACTGGCTGATGCTGGTCTACTATCTCCTTCCTGAATCATCTTACTAAACTTCCAACTACCAACTAGAGTCTTTTTAATCACCTTTCCCCTTCCTGCCTCTTTCCCTTCCTTACGTTAAGCAATGAGTATCTGGTCTCGTTGCTGCCACTCTCCAGCACGGTAATGAAGATGTCCTTGAGGATGTAAGCCGGCAGTTTAGGGTCTTCAAGATACTCCACTCTCGCCATTTCATTGGAGAACTTAACCAACTGGCGTCTGACGGAGAGTTGGAGTTGTAGGAAGCAGTGTTGGGTGTCGAAGGGGTAGTAGAAGACGTCGAAGGTACAGGCGAAGATACCACTGCGAAGGGAAAGGAGGGAAGAAGGAGGAATGGAAGAAACAAGAAGATGAATTGTTAGTTGTATGATCTAAGGTTTATGAAATATTTTTTGGATCTTTCTCATTGTCGTATGTTAATGTGTGTGTGTGTGTGTGTGTGTGTGTGTGTGTGTGTGTGTGTGTGTGTGTGTGTGTGTGTGTGTGTGTGTGTGTGTGTGTGTGTGTGTGTGTGTGTGTGTGTGTGTGTGTGTGTGTGTGTGTGTGTGTGTGTGTGTGTGTGTGTGTGTGTGTGTGTGTGTGTGTGTGTGTGTGTGTGTGTGTGTGTGTGTGTGTGTGTGTGTGTGTGTGTGTGTGTGTGTGTGTGTGTGTGTGTGTGTGTGTGTGTGTGTGTGTGTGTGTGTGTGTGTGTGTGTGTGTGTGTGTGTGTGTGTGTGTGTGTGTGTGTGTGTGTGTGTGTGTGTGTGTGTGTGTGTGTGTGTGTGTGTGTGTGTGTGTGTGTGTGTGTGTGTGTGTGTGTGTGTGTGTGTGTGTGTGTGTGTGTGTGTGTGTGTGTGTGTGTGTGTGTGTGTGTGTGTGTGTGTGTGTGTGTGTGTGTGTGTGTGTGTGTGTGTGTGTGTGTGTGTGTGTGTGTGTGTGTGTGTGTGTGTGTGTGTGTGTGTGTGTGTGTGTGTGTGTGTGTGTGTGTGTGTGTGTGTGTGTGTGTGTGTGTGTGTGTGTGTGTGTGTGTGTGTGTGTGTGTGTGTGTGTGTGTGTGTGTGTGTGTGTGTGTGTGTGTGTGTGTGTGTGTGTGTGTGTGTGTGTGTGTGTGTGTGTGTGTGTGTGTGTGTGTGTGTGTGTGTGTGTGTGTGTGTGTGTGTGTGTGTGTGTGTGTGTGTGTGTGTGTGTGTGTGTGTGTGTGTGTGTGTGTGTGTGTGTGTGTGTGTGTGTGTGTGTGTGTGTGTGTGTGTGTGTGTGTGTGTTTACTTGCCTGTAGTGTAGCCTCTGTACCATCATAGCAGACTTCCCGTGATAAACAGTGTCTGGAAGGAAGAGAAGACACACAAATTAACAGATACACAAACGAATAGACACGTAAATGTAAACAAGAAAACTACTACTACTACTACTACTACTACTACTACTACTACTACTACTACTACTACTACTACTACTACTACTACTTCTACTACTACTCACCCATTCTTACGTTGTTATAGTCAGGTGGCATAGGACCAGCTATTTTGTTTAAGTACAGATCCTCAGACAGCAGCTTGATATTACCGTCATACACATTAGGAAACTGTATCTTTACCGTCCACAGCCTTAACCTGTCCGTTTCTGATAGCTTGTTCCACTCCAGAGTGTCTCCAAGATTGTAATACTTAGGTCGAGGGTCATTCCAGGTAATCCCGACTGTGAATTCCACGTTAATCACTCTTCTTATGTCTGAAATCTCCATGAAGCGAAGGACTTTGACTATGGGTTCCAAGTGTATTGCTAGACCTTCCGTGTCGTTGTCTGGTGGGCGTTCGGACCGGTAACCTTTCGGCAGGACGATGAACTGACAGTCTTCCTCGTCAGATAGATCAGAGCAGTCGTCCTTGGCGTTGCATCGTCGTTCTTTAGATATACAGTCTCCGTTAGCACAAGTGAACTCATCATTATCGCATATAGAGAAGCTGAGGGGAATCCGGGACCCGATTAGGTAGTTACACATGGACCGTTGTAGTGTCCAAGTATGCCGTCCGATGGGGTAGGATTTTTTAGATGGTACGTCTAGTATACCCACCACCTCCCCCACAGTAGTGTCGTACATGTCCCACGTGTAGTTTCCGCTGCGGTACACCATGAAGCCGTAGTAGCCATGTAAGTAAGGTTTCTCCCCGCTGTAACCCAGCACCTCGTAGAAAGTCTCCGCCTCGTTGGAGAAGCAAAACCCTCTAAGACGTAACGGTGAGGTTCTATCCACTTCGCAAGGCACACACGCTGGCCACTTGATAACGCAGGAAGTGTCCACCCACAGGCCGTTAGGGAGAAACATCAACATGCAGTTCTCTCCTGTTCCTCCGTTGGGTTCATTCAACTCAAACTGCGTCTCCGCCACTGAATTATCTGTGAACTTCCTCCAGACGTCCTCCTTGTCTTTATCCGTGACCCCGATCCATAAGTGGTAGTTGGAGAGGCAGTTCTCAGCGAAGCGAAGAGATTCTTGATGTAGGAGGACGTTCTCATTGCGATCATGGGGCGTGTAAACCTCATACCCGATCCTGTTGCAGATAAGACGAGACTCTGCCATGTAGCGCGCCTCAGGGAAGATCACATACTCCACCTGCTTACGGCAAAAATACGGATGCTCTACCAACTGCATCGTAGCGCCACCTAGAAGCTCCACCGCCTCTCTATCCGTGGAGAATATATTCCCTAATGGAGACCTGCTGCACCCTGCCTGTACTCTCACCTCCTCGGGGGTAA
>JAXIVD010004923.1:20000-25000 GCA_036785275.1 Cancer borealis | reverse complement strand
CTACCAACCTCCTCCTCCTCCTCCTCTTCCACCTCCTCCTCCACCTCCTCCTCCTCCAGCTTATGAAGACATTCCTAACCGTCCTCCTCCTCCTTACCATTCCTCCTCCTCCTCCTCCTCCCTCTCTCGTTCCCTCTCCTCCTCCTCCTCTTCCTCTTCTATAATGTCTTTCGGGTCATCATATTATATGGTTTATGTGTTAGATGACCCCTGTCCCCCCCGACCCATGACCCCAGATGACCTCCCCTCATCCCCCTCCCTCTCCCCCACCCCCTCCGTGACCTCGGCGGGCACAGTGACCCCTGACCTCCCATACTTTGAGGTCAATGATGAGAATTTTCGAAGATTGTCTGGGATTTCTCCTTCGCCTTCTCCTCCTCCTCCTCCTCCTCCTCCTTTCTCTCCTCTTCCTCACTTATCACCTTCCTCCTCCTCCTCTACGTTGCAAAGATTGTCTCTTTCCCCTCCTTCTTCTCCTGTCCCTCCTCCTTGTATTCGCTCCCTTCCTCCTTCCCCTCCTCCTCCTCTTCATCCTCTTCATCCTCTTCTTCCTTCTAGATCATCCTCTCTTTCCTCCCTTACCTCCCTCCTGGCTGGTCTCCCTCCCCGCCCTCCTTCCTCCCTTACCTCCATCTCCACCTTTGGCCTGGCTCCTCCATCTCCCTCCCCTCCTCCTACCTCCAACCACCCCTCCCGCCCTACCTCCACTGATTCCCTAGTCATGTTGGGAGGAGAGGGAAGGGAAGGGGGGTTGGAGGGGTTAGGGGGGACGGCGCTCCTCTACCGTCCCGTCCCTAGGTATCACCCCGCCCTCTCCTCCTCCCCTCCCCCCCTCCCGCCTACCATGTACCGTTTAGGCCTACCTTCAGCTAAGCGTCAAGTGCCTATCGTCTTCACGGCTGCTGCTGCTGCTGCATACAAGGTGGGTACTTGCTTGATTAATACCCTCCTGCCCCCCCCTCCCCTCCCTCTTTATGTGTCCGCCCCTCCCTGTCCCCCCATTCTCTCTCTCTCTCCTCCCCTTCCTATTAGTGGCCACTGGTTAGATGAGGCTAATGCTATTTTATAATGTTTTTTTTTATATTATTATTGATGTGTTTTGTACAAGTAAGTATTGCAACATAAGCATTCATTTTCATCTTCTCTCTCCTCTACTTTTTTTTTTTTCTCTCTCTCTCTTTCGTTCATGTTTCTAACTTCTCTCCTGTCACATCTTCCTCCTCCATCACCTCCGCTAATAATCTTTCCTCTTTTCTCTCATATATTCTTATTTAATTTAATATTTTCTATCATTCTTTACTTTTTTCTCTGTTTTTTCTACTAAACTTCTATTTATTTTCTCTTTCCTTCACTTCTCTCTCTCTTTCCTCTTCCTGTTCTATCAGTCACTATCACCACCACCACCACCACCACCACCACCACCACCACCACCACCACCACCACCACCACCACCACCACCACCACCACTCCTTCCTTCCTTCCAGGCACGAGAGGAGTTTGAGTGCCTTGTTGGTGTCTGTGGTTCCTTACTCAACCCAGAGGAACAAGCTCACCTTGAGGAGCTCCGTGCGTACGTACTCGACGACGAAGGTTCCTGGGCCTTGGGGGAGAATTTTAGCAGCCTTCTCGGACGTATTTTCCACGATGGTTCAGTGCCGGATGAGGCACGTGTCCATCTGGTGCGGATGATGGCTGCAGCCGCTCTGAAGGATGATGTGATTCTACTCCTTCACCAAGACAGGAGGGATCACACCATTATGAATTATGCGAATAAAGTGGAGTTTCTGACACCGGATCAACAAGAAGCTTTGGCGCTGTTTGTAAGTACTGGAGCAATCATTTTAATAACACACACTTCCTTTACATACACATACTGAGCTCAGCATTGAACATTCCTATCTACACTTCCTCCTTCATTCCCTCACTCCATCCTTTCCTCTTCCACAGTTCTGCAATATGTTTGAGCACGTGAGTCCATCAGAGTGGTTGTTGTACATCTCAGAGTGGCAAGACGGCAACTCTACCACAAGCAACATCAGAGTCACCACCAAGATTGCTGTCAACGCACTCCTCAGCTCCAACCCTAAGGTGTGTGTGTGTGTATTTACTTAGTTGTAGTATACAGGGCCTGAGCTACACTCGTCTGGTCCTGTCTCTGTATCTATAGTTATACAGTTTATCCTTCAGTTGATGTACATTCTTTGCCATTATCACCTCTTCCTTCCTTCAGTCCATTCCAAGTGTCTATACTGAACTTAATCAAATCTTATTCCCATTATTAACGTAAACTAAATAGACATTATTTAGGTGAGGATCATATATTTCATTATATACATATATACACAAGATAATTTTTAAAAACTTTTTATTATTTAAGAAACATTATTTATACAACTTAACATTATATACGTAAGCCAACATTATTTCTTCCCCCATTTCCCTTCCAACACTCCTCAAATTTCCCTTCCAACACACACCCAAAATTTCCCCTCCCAATCCCAATGCATTTCACACACACACACAGCTAACCTTCCTTCCTTGCTTCCCCTACAGTGCCAAGAGTACGGGTCAGCCATCATGTACAACCTGGGCACAAAGGAGGTGAAGACAGTAGTGTTTGATGACGTGGCGCCTGAACTCGCCATGGCAATACTACAATACTTCAGTACACACCCACCCGAGGAACTACTGTGGAGGACCATGGCTGCTCTGTGTAGGTGTGTATCAACTTCACACACACACACACACACATATATATACATACACACACCTTACTGTCTCTCTCTTACTTTCCTTCACTTCCACCTTCACTCTCTGTGTCTATATTTCTTTGTAATTCCTTTATTTATATGTACTAATTAATTTTCTCTCCTCCCCAGGTTCACATATTCCTCCACTGAGGTTCCGGCGCTCATCAAGATGATTGGCCCAGATCCTTCCACCTTCCGAGGCGCGAGTGAACGCATTGATGCCTTAGTGGAAGAAATTGATGCCAAGCTTAGCCGTGTACGAGCGTTCTAACAAGACTCTACACACACACGGCATAGACATACACACACGCATGTGCACACACCGCCCACATATACACACACACACATACACATATATTGTCCTGACACTCAAACAACAATTGGTTATTTTTAGTTTGTATTGTTTTAATTATTGATAAGTGCTCTCTCTCTCTCTCTCTCTCTCTCTCTCTCTCTCTCTCTCTCTCTCTCTCTCTCTCTCTCTCTCTCTCTCTCTCTCTCTCTCTCTCTCTCACCCACCTCACCCCACAGACCCACAGACCCACAGAATGTCCCCCCACAGAATATCTTACACCACAGGCACACCCACCCCAGGCACCCTGAACACACACACACACACACACACACACTCTCTCACTCTCTCTTCTATATTACAATGTTGTGATTAAATGTTGACAATAATAAATGAGACAAAAGCATTACTTAATTTTTTCACATACGCTTTTTAAGAAATGACTCACTAATTTTATTTTTACATTAAATATAAAACAAATAGTAATAATATAAAAATCAATACCTATGTTCTGAGTGTCTCAAGGGGACACACACACACCATCTCATGTACACACAAACATACACAGACAGACAGAGAGGCTATTACTAATATTTATGCCTAATATATTGCTTCTACACTGCCAGTTATCTCACAAAATAAGATACATGACTAACTTTGTATATACGTATGTAAACTATTTATTACACACACACACATGTACACACACACAAGCCTGCCTGAGTGTGCAGTAAATATGTGTTGCTCAAGAACCTTACATACATACATACGAGTCCTTTTGAAAACTCCCAATAAACTAATGTTGATACAAACTGATGAACTTATTTAATTAACATTGTTCCGAGGAGACCTTGCTTCCAGGCTTCTGTTCTTGCTCAACTTATATATATATTTTATCGCCTTGTTCACCCATAACCACCAATAAGCAAAGAGATATAATATGGAATAGGTGTTATGTGACTATCTATACATCTATCTATCACTTGAATTGCTCTGAGAATACTTTACTATAAGACAAGAAGTGATTATTTTTTACTTTAATCAGCGGACGGTCCATCTATCTATCCCTTGAGTTTGCCGGCCAAGAAGTTAATATGTTTGTCATTAATACTTGAATTTAATCAATGGACGGCTTTGTCTTGTCTTGTCTTGTGGATCTATTAAGTTAAGTGATTCTGCCAAGACAAGAATAATGTTTTTGTTATATTCTACGCATAACAACATCAAGCTCACTGTTCTATCTGTTATAATAATAACAACACGTAGTCATAGCAAAATAATAACAATAATAAACGTGATATAAATACGGAAATAATAATAAACACACGTATGTACACACATTTTCAACACAATAATTACGTTATCGTCTGATTTTCTTGTTAATCACAAACTTTTTTTATACTCACTAAGTATAATTGTTTTTACGCTCTCACTCTAAGCCTTTTTTCCCTTTATCAACACTTAATTTCCCTCAGTAAGCCTTTTTCACTTGCAATTGCATAAAATATTGAATTAGTTTAGTCTAGTCTGCCTATAGTGCTTCGAGAGAGTGTGTGTGTGTGTGAGAGTGAATGGAAGCCGTTTTATATACTTGCTTTTGTATTCTTGTAGATGTATAATGAATAATTAATAATGTTTCCTTTTGTATATTCTTCTCTATTGTAGATGATGAATAAAATGGTTCTATTTGAATGAGTTTTTTCATTTGATTCATATTGTGTTCTCTCTCTGTCTCTCCCTCTCATTCCCTTCTCTTCTATTTCTCTCCTCTCTTAACTTCAATCTCACTTTCTTCTGTCTCTCTCTTCTCTTCCCTTCTATATCTCTCTCTCTCTTCTCTTCTCTGTCTGTCTCTCTCTCTCATTCTCATTATAAAACTTAAGTAACTAAACAAACACTTACATCATTTTTATAACATTTCAAAGATACAATAATTCATACGAGTAATAATAATAATA
>JAXIVD010004923.1:0-17500 GCA_036785275.1 Cancer borealis | reverse complement strand
CCTCGGACCAGCTGTTCCTCCAAGACATCAAGGAGTAGGTCAACCTCGGCAATGGCAGAGTAGGATCCGGTTGCCTCGTAGTGGAAGGGAGAGGTGGAAGGGAGGAGCCGGGAGAGGTAGCGAAGAATATTGGCTTCTCCGGCGATTTTAGTTTGACGTAACGGACTGATCTGTGGAAAGGGAGAGGGTGTGAGTGAGAGGAGGAGAGGAGAGGAGAGAGGGAGAAGGGGGAAGAAAAGAAGGAAGGGAAGGAAGAAAGAGGAAGAGGAGGCAAGGAAAGACAGTGTAAGGGAAGGAGGGAAGTATAGAGAGGAGTGAGAGAAAGAGAGGAGGAAGGAAGGAGTGCATGAGAGAAAGTGAGAGAAAGGGAGGAAGAGAAATAGGAAGGTAATAAGGGAAGGAAGGAGGGAGAGGAAGAGACTTAATAATAATAATAAATCACATTCAAGAAGGAAAAACACAATTACCAAGAGAGAAAAACTCAACACAAGAGAGAAACAGAGAGAGACAGAGATAGAAACATACACACACACACCCACACGTACACACCATTAGGGTAGGTGTGCGCACGTCCGTCCACTGCACTGAGAAACCAAAGGAGTGTTGAGTCCGGACTTCCATTGGACTCTCAGTAAAGGCTTCGTGCAACTCTCGGCTGACCTGAGGAAGGAAAGGAATTATATATATGTGTGTGTGTGTGTGTGTGTTTGTGTAAGGTTTAATATGTACATACACACACCTCATGTATTCCACACATAACTAGGTATAAACACACTCCTAACTCCCTCCCACCTTCCTAACCTAACACCTCTTAACCTTTCCTTACCTGAGAGATAGAAGAGTGTATGCGGCTGCTGGAGTGTACAGGTGTTCCAGCCTGACCCAGCAGCCTCCGCACCACCACCAGGGAGAGAGGAGGGGAGGAGGGGCTGACCGAGATTACCAAGTCCTGGAGAGGCCGGCTTGGGTCCTGAGGGAAGGGAGAGAGAGTGAGTGAGTGAGTGAGTGAGTGAGTGAGTGAGTGAGTGAGTGAGTGAGTGAATAAAATATAATAATAAGGAAGATTAAAAGAGAATAGACATAGCGATAAGATAATAACAATAATAATAATAATAATAATAATAATAATGAAGAAAATGGAATCTTATAATGGAACTAAAAATAAATACACGCCAACAAACGAAATTACTAAACTATTAACTAAAAAAACACACACACACACACACACACATATACAAATACGTACACAAATCATAACAACATGGCCGGTGTGTTAGTGAACGTGTATACACACACACACACACACATAAAAAAAAAATGCACACGAGCGAGAATATTAACGCACACACAAAACTACACGTCATAAAAGATACTTGCATTTTCAATCTTGCAAGATGAGGAGGAGGAGGAGGAGGAGGGAAGAGGAGGAGGAGGAGGGAGGAGGGAAGACAAGGATGAAGAAGAGGAGGAAGAGGGAGGAGATGGAAGGGGAGAGGAGGAAAAAGTTGATGTATGGATAGAGCTAGAAATGGAGGGATGGAGGGAAGGTTTGGAGGGAGAGGAAGGGTGGAGGGAGGGAGTGGAGGAGTGGAGGGAAGGAGCGGAGGGAGTGGAGGTATCATCAGCCAGCGGAGGAAGATCTAAACACCCACATACGGATAACAGTAAAGCATCTCTCTCTTCCTCTCTCTCGGAACTTTCTCGGATTCTGTCGACTAATATTTTCAATTCTTGTTTCAGTTTCAGTAGTTTCAGTAAGACATAACGATGCTGTTTCTCTATCTCTTCCTCTTCTTCTTCTTCCTCTTCCTTCTTCTTCTTCTTCTCTTGATCGCTTGCTGGCTATGAATGGAGGGAGGAAAGAAGGAGGGAAGAGAGGAAGGAGGGAAGGGAAGAGTAAAAATATTATATAAATGTGTGTGTGTGTGTGTGTGTATGTGTGTGTGTGTATGTGTGTATGTGTGTGTGTGTGTGTGTGTGTGTGTGTGTGTGTGTGTGTGTGTGAGAGAGAGAGAGAGAGAGAGAGAGAGAGCCTTATATGTATGTATCTATATACGTTTTTTGTAACACATTTAAATTTGTTTTTGATCAATTAATATTCCTTGTCAAGCATATATTAATTATCTTATTAAATTGAATGAACAATAAAATATATAAATTAATGATAGCTTAAATTTCCTAAGTGTTTTTTTTTCTATAATTATACATATTAATTCCATTCAATTTCATTTCTAATTATACAACACAACTAAAATATAAATAAATAGTTAATTATTACATGTTAGTTAAGAAATCCACAATAAATATAATTAACATCCACATATTAATTTCTCTATATCCACATTAGTGAAAAAATACAAAATAAAATAAAATAATATATACTAAATTATTAAGTTTTTATCCAAATTAGTGAAAAATACAAAAAAATTAATGAATATCAAATGATTATGTTTGTTCAGTAATTTATCCACACAGATTCACTTTTTATCCATATTATCAGGGCCGGACTAAAGGGGGGGAGGGGGGGCTATAGGCCTAGGACACCCACAAAATATAGGCCTCCAAGTTTTAATTTACTAAATGATAATTATATCATGAAAACAAATAAACTAAACAATTTGGCAGAATAGCTTCCCAAAAATATCTAGAAATTTCCCGATGGATTCCAATTATTTCCATACGCCATGCCAGGTATTCTGTAAGTCATTTAAAGTCTAAAATATTGCTCAAAATACTCCCAGAATTGCCCACCTTATGTACTGTACTATAGGGACACACAAAGCACCCCCCCCCACATCTGTTGATCCGGCCCTGCATATCAAGGCAACTATATTAAACTAAAATAACTAAGATTCAAGGATTAAGCAAAATATGATGTGTTTTAGTTTTAACATACAAACAGATCCACTAATTACACAAACAGATCCACGTCTATTATATATATATATATAAAAAATTAAATAAAAAAATAAAAAAATTCACATGCATTACTAACAAGAATATCCACACGGGTAAAAAATATAATCTGCGTTTTAAAACCTCGTTCTGTTCCTCCATCGACTTTTGAAGGTCAGCGAAGAATAAGATCTCTTCTCGTAGTGTAGAAATGACCTTAACGATGCCTTTGTGGCGCTCAGCTAAGGTCAAAGGTTGCTCCATCTTGACCTCATCTTCCTTGATGCTAAGTTGACCTAACTTGACCTTGAGTAGGCTTAGGCGGTACAGGACGGATTCTTGTTGACGAAGAAGATCACTGCGGTGTGTCTGTGTCTGTGTGTGGTCACCACCACAACCACACTCATATTACATCCCAAACACAGAATAATACTAACACATACACACATACACACACACACCTGCATTCACCTACACACACACATAAGAACATAAGAACATAAGAACTGAGGAGACTGCAAAAGGCCAGTTGATAACCTACACCATACACACACACCTACATTCACGCACCCACACACACACACACGTACCTTAACTGGAGAAGAGCAAGCCACAGCCCCCAGCACAGATACAGCTGGAGTAGCAGCAGCAGCAGCAGTAGTAGTAGTATTGGTATTAATTCGAGTGGACTGAAGGCGGTCGAGTTGTTCCTTGAGTGTCTGTAGTCGTCTTAACACAGCCTCTTGACGCGCCTCAAGGATCAACGCGTCAGGACAACTCTGTGAAGTAAAATAATACCATTTTGTGACCGTCAGTGCATTGTGTGTTGGTCAATAGGTCATTGTTAGGTTATATTAGTGATTGTCACCTTGTGTTAGCTGGCACCAAACACCTCGGACTTAAACTCACTAACACTACATTTCAACCACACAAAGGGTCACACCTGCATAGTAAATGCATTACCAACAAAGGCAACTGTAATAATAAAATATCTCCTCATATCAAGCCTAAGCTACAAACGTCACAAAATATTCAACTGCCTTCCGAGAGTAGTAAGGGAGCTCACAGGCTGCTCTGTAGACAAGTTCAAGTCCTGGCTGGATGAACCACCAGTGTCAGGATACAGAACACTGCACAGCGGCAACACACTCAATACCGGACCAGATGCACACAAAACACACAAATGCAGGTCTAAGGAGACCACCGCTGGACCACCTAAACTGTCAGGCATTGACCTCTTAACATAACAAAGTAACCAAGTAAGTAGCGTAAATCACTGTATTTCGTCTTCCCCGCCCCCTAGAACCTCACATTCCCACAAGTCCCCAGGCTTGTTGGGATGAAGAGGATATCTTATTATGTATGTATTTGCGACGAAAATCAATGTCAAAATCATTCTATATCGATCAAAATATATACGAAAAGTGTGTTATTTATATCCAGGTGCATTCTGGTGAAGATGTAAAATTTTACCAGAGTGGGTGATCAGTGCGGAATCGACAGTAAAATGTGAGTCAAACCTGGACAAAGCATGGAAAGACCAAGCACAGAAATTTTATTATAAAGTACTAATAGCCACCGGAGCCACCACCCGCACCCAGTTTTAATAGAAACCAGGATAACGAGCTGGAGACACAGGCGTAAGCCTCTTCCAGAACTTCATCTGTGAGCATCTTACCTTATCAGCTGGAGACACACGCGTTATTTCTCCCCTTTTCACGTTATATACAGGCATCTTATACATAACATTAGGAAGCTCCACCACCACCGGGCCATCCACCAGCCTGGGACAACGGTACATCTTGGTTGAAGGGGAATTAAAGGAGAAAAGCGGTGATATTTCACACGACAACCGGCTCACTAATGACAGCGTGGCGCCTACACACAACACAGTTTGTTTTGTTATTGTCACTCCGTTGGAAAATATTTACGGTAAACTTGACCTAAATTAATGCTAGATTGAGTTAGATTATATTAAATGAGTGACAAAATTATGGTAAATATAAATGTAAATATAAGGTTTATTTTGCAATTTTCAACTACGTTACAAAATAGTCAAACTTATTTATACTTTGGTCTTGCAGAGTGTCACGGGAAGCCAATCCGAAAAAAGTTTGTTATTAAATTAGGTTTATATTGATTTGTAAGCGTCTGATGGAGGATATTCAGGTGATAAATAATGATGTATAGTTAACAAATTGGTTCTGTGTGTTTTAGTTTATTAGAGAATATAATAAAAAGAAGATTGAGAAAGAATATATCCCAGAGTTCCAAGAAAAAAATGGGTGTATCGATAAATGTAGTGAAATGAATTAAATGGTTATTATCATCATTATTATGTAATATAATCCAATAATTGAGTAAGTTTTCTTGACAAATTATAGATACATAGATGAATGACGGTCAATAATTATATATAAGAACATATGAACATAAGAATCGAGGAGACTGCAAGAGGCCAATTGATGACCTACGAGAGGCAGCTCCTTGTTCCCGACCCTTGGAATAATCCAATATTTATCCATCTCACCTGTTATCCCTATCCATACTCTAATCCAACTGTCTTTTAAAGCTACCTTTTGACTCAGCACTTACTACGTGTCTACCCAGCCTATTCCAATCATTCACCACTCTGTTAGTGAACCAATATCTACCTATGTCTGTCCTGAATCTAATATGTTAAACCATTTCTACTCTGATTCTTGTTATCATTATTCTTATTCGTTATTATTATCATTATCATCTACACATACATAGATCAAATCAGATATGCATCTATTAATATCTATATGTGAATAGGGTATGTCCTGGGCGAGAAATTAGATCTGTATAAAGTGTACCGTAGAGCGTAGAGCGTAGATAAACAATAACATTACAGTACGGTACTAAATATCCCGCAATTAACTAGGTATCACGGGTCACCTTTTAAGGGTAAATAATCAATGGTCATATGAGGTCACAGGGAAATAATATAGGAAGTAATATCATAAAAAAAAAGATAAGATAATACTACTACAACAGTATGATTGCCACTACTATTAATATTGATTAAATAATGAATACCAATGGATATAATAAAATAGAATAAAATTACAGCGAAGAATAAGAATAAGAAGAGGAAGAAGAAGAACAAGAACAAGAAGAAGAAGAAGAATGAGAAATAAGAAGCAATTCGAAGTTTCTAATTTTACACTAAGATGGCCGCGCGCCAGGAATTATTATTAACTTTACAACACTTCTATAAACATGAGAAACACTTTATGCTCTAAATTCACAGCTTACGTTAATAATAAGTAAATAAATAAATAACCGACAATTTCCACAGCGCCATTAAGGGAAACGAGGATTATTTAGAAGCATAACTATTACTATTAAATCATCCGTTATCATTTTATCTTTCCGTCTATCTCTCTCTCTCTCTTTCTTTCTCTCTCTTCCTCCTTCTTTCTGACGCAGTTTCTCTCTCTCTTTCTCAGTCTTTCCTCTTTCCTCGAAGTGAACGGACGTATTTTTCTCTCCCTCCGAGGAACTTTTTAGCAGGACGTGAAGAGAAAGTTTGAGAAATGACTGACGCAAAAGTATGTATTGTGAGAGAATTTTTTTAGCTTCTATATAAAAGGAAAAAAAAATATGGATGATCTTGATTGATTCTCTTTGTTGTGATTTTTTTTATGAGTGAAATAATAAATGTTTTTTCTATATATTTTTTTTTTGTTCCGTAATTAAGTTAGTTAGAAATTTAATTATTGTTATATATGGTTGTGAGGTAATTATTAGGGATATTGATGGTGGTGCTACTACTACTACTACTGCTACTACTACTACTACTACTACTACTACTACTACTACTACTACAGATGTGTGGCAGAGGTGGGAGCGTGACAGAGAGGAAGGCTAAATTGGACGAGAAATTCACACCTGGCACCTCTCAACCTGACACGCACACACAGGTATATATACATAACATACATACATACATATACGTATACATGGATATTCTCAAGTCATGTATGTATGTATGTATGTGTGTGTATGTAATTTTTTGTTGTTTATGTACGTTTTTTTATTTTATCTTTATTTTTATTTATTTTAATTCACATAAACAATATTTTACACATTTATTTAATACACGTTACTATTTATTTTTTATCTATTATTATTATTATTATTATTATTATTATTATTTATTATTATTATTATTATTTTATTTATTATTTTTCAGCCGTTTGCGTTGCGACACACGAATTTAGAAGAGAAGAAAAAAATGTTTGCTGACAACGCCGCTAAAAACTCTGTTAAGATGAAATCCAATCCCTTTAGTGGAACATTCAAACCCAATCAAAGACTAGCGAAGGACGATCCCAATTATGGACGGTAATTATGTTTATTTTTGAATTTTTTATTTTATTTTTAGATACATTTTATTATTTATATGTGATTTTAATGGTTTATTTTGGTTATTTATTCACTACTATTACTACTACTACTACTACTACTACTACTACTATTACCACCACCACCACTACCACCCTACACAGGCCAGAGCAAGGCAGTAAGACAGAGCGCCGAGGGTTGAACGCGGCTCGTCATGTGAACGCGGAAGTAGTGTTTCTGTGTGACATGATACACCAGGAAGGTTGTGCGCTGCCCGACGGTACTGCGGTCATATCATTTGGAGAACTGTTTCAGGTGTGTATATAACTGTTCAAGGTGTGTATATAACTGTTTCAAGGTGTATGTAACTGTTTCATGGGTGTAGGGAACTATTTCAGGTGTGCATGTGTATATAACTGTTGCAGGTGTGTATGTAACTGTTTCAAGATGTGTATATAACGGTCACCTTTCTACGTAATCTATAATCTCCAACAAGTTCGTCTTAATGTTTCAGTAGATGTGTGTGTGTGTGTGTGTGTGTGTGTGTGTGTGTGTGTGTGTGTGAGCGTGTGTGTGTAATCCTACAAAACCCTTTCTAATCCTACATAATCTAACTCAATCCTACTTGAAGGTATGTAATGGCTTCTAATCCTACAGCTGTACACTCGCATCTCCAACAAGCTGGTGGGAATGTTGTTACGGGCGCGGAAGTACAACCTTCTGACCTTCGAGGGTGAAATATTATTCCAGGTAAGGTCATTAAGGTCATCAAGTTACCTGTGGCGTAATTAATTAACCTATACATACTTAGATAGTCTTTTACAGGTAGACTAATTACTTAAGTTATCTGACGCGTAATTAATTAATCTATCCTAGCGATGTTTTTATTTTTTATTTTTTTTATTTAATGAGATAATGAGAATATGAAAGAATTTATCTCGTCATAGTGATAAAATACTACTACTACTATAATAATAATAATAATAATAATAATAATAATAATAATAATAATAATAATAAATTTTCCAATATCTATTTACACACAAAAAAAAATCTTTCTATTCCTATACAAAACCAATATTTCTTACCTCGAACCTGATTGGCTGCTGTCTCTACCTCCTTCACGCTGATTGGCTGCTACCCTGATGCTGATTGGGCAGCGGCGTGATGATGATAAGCCAATCAAATTACTTAGGCCTATCAAAGAAATTCGGGCTGAACTAAATGACCAAGAATTTGAAGTGGGTGTATGTCATAAAAGTACACAGTGATATACGTACACACACACACACACACACACACACACACACACATACACACACGAGTATTTTTTCTACGCTTATTTATTTGTTAAAATAAAAATAAATATAAATGAATAAATGAATAAATTGTGACTTGTATGTATGTATGTATAACCCTATTTATGTACGTTTTTTTGTATTAATAAAGTTTTGATGTGGGATTCCAGTGTGTCATGTGCACCTTTTATATACATACACACATACACATACATACACAATTTTTTTTTATAGAATTTTCAGATTTTTCTAGAATTTCTTAATGATTAAAAATAACATTAAAATATAAAGAAAAACAAGGAAATTAAATCACATTATTCTTATTTTCTTGTAATTATCATCATCATTGTAATTATCATGATTATTGTATTTATCATCATACAAGGCAGGAAGAAAGGCGTAACCATTAGGTACATAATTATATAAAAATACAAACACACACACACACACGTACACACACGTACATACATACTAACTTTTTTTTATATACATCTAAGTAACATTTCTTCTCTACAAATAACAATAATAATAATAATAATAATAATTTAACAAAATATTCATTAAATTCTAACTAATTTTTGATCTAATTCTCTTCCTTTCTTAAAGATCTAATTCTTAAACATTTAATTGTCTTTTATTAAAAATACAATAATTGCTTTCATTCTCTCTCTCTCTCTCTCTCTCTCTCTCTCGTCTCATTTTCTCGCTCTAATAATAATAATATGGCTTAGATTACGTCTATATGAACACAATAAGTATCTCTCTCTCTCTCTCTCTCTCTTTCTTTCTACGTATCAAGCCCAGAAAGTCCCCTGACCTTTACTTTCCTTAGAGAGGTGGGCACCTCGACCTTGTCTGACCTCTCTCTGCCCTTTTGTCTGAAGCACGAAGATAAGGTCAACGAATCCTTGTGGAATTTCAAAGGAAGGTCACCCAGCTGACCTCCATACCTGTTCTTGACCACCTGAGGAAGAGAGAGAGAGAGAGGAAGAAAATAAATGAATAAATAAATAAATGAGAGAAATTGATAAAACACACACACACACACACACATACACACACATACACACACACACAAACACACACACACACACGCACACACACACATACACACCTGTAAAACCTTCCTTGACGGGGTAAAGCTTGACTGTCCTTCCTTGACTTGCAGAATTAACACATTGTCAGCTTCTTGTGTGATCTTTGCACTGCCAAACACACTGCCGATACCAAGCGGCTGACCCTCTGGCACCTGGGAGGGAGAGGGAGAGAGGGAGAGGGAGAGGGAGGGAGAGAGGGAGAGAGAGTGAGTGAGTTAGTATAGGTTATATACTATCAATATTACTACTACTACAAATAACAATAATAATAATAATAAAACATTTAGAATTAAACTAGCATTTCTATTATCCTCACACACACCCACACACACACACACACACACACACACACACACGTACCTTCTTGGGATGTGCAATAACAGTCACATGACATCCGGTTTGAGTTGCAAATCTCCTTAGTGCTGCTACGGCTTGGTCCTGTTCCCACCACCTTTCTGACGCCTCACTGCCAGACCCAAGCATGAACTGCAGGTTATCTATGATGGCATGCTGGACACCCCATACTTGTACTGCCTCCCGCATTACCTGACCGGGAGGAAGATGGGCGAAGGGTAAAGGGTGTAGGATTACTGTACATCCCAGAATATGATCGATAGAATTTGATAGAATATGAGGAACTGCGTGTGTGTATAAGATCCACACACACAACAAAACAGACAGACACACACACCAAACAGACACAAAAACACATACTCACACCCAAACAGACCCCAAAAAATCACACACCCCAAACACATACCTTAACCACACTCTCCACACTGTGTTGTCCGTGATAGGTGAGGAAGTGCAGAGGCAGCATAGAGAACTGTGCTGCTAGAGTATTGAAGGCATACAGGTCATGAGGCAGCGGAACACCTGAGTATTGCTGCAACAACACCTCACACAACCTCACAACACTAACCTCAAAGCTGCCCCACAGTGTGCAAACCTAGGGAAGCAGAACAGGTGGAATTAGGTTAGCTTAGGTTAGGTAAGACTAGGTTAGGTTAGGTTAGCATACCTGTACACACGAACACATATACAGGTGAATAAATAAATTAATTAGTTAGGTGAATAGATAAATAATGGATACGTTAGTTGAATTAGACAGCTATACCATTACCCAGAGACACATACAAATAAATAAACAATACACAGACACCCAAACACACACGCACACACACCCCTTGCGTACACAGAACCAGTGAACATTCAGCCATAACACACACACCCCCCCACACGCACATACACATACATACCCCTTGTGTGCACAGGTCCAGTGAATATTCAGCCATAAATGTAGTCTTTCCAGAGCCGGTCGGTCCCGTTAATATCGTCATTTCACCCGGCCGGTGTCCAAGCAAGGTGTCATTGAGGCCGGTGAACCTCTTCCACTGGACTCCACACGTCTGGGGGGGAGGGTTAGGTTAGGTGTGTGTGTGTGTGTGTGTGATTGAAGTAGATACAGTCACACACACACATACATTTCCTCAAACTAGCTAACTATTTACATACACATACACAGTTAAATATACACATTTTTAAAACCTGAAACACACACACATGCACACCTCAAACCAGCCAACTATTTACACACACACATACACATCTTTAAACCCTGAAACACACACACACACACACACACAGCTAATCATATACATCTTGAAACACACGTACACACACACACACACACGTACACACACCTCTTCCTTGTGTGTGATGCGGTGGTACACTTTGTCTTTGATTTGACTGAATGTAGTGGTGGCCGGAGACAGGACTGGAATGAGATGTTTTAAAGCTTTCTTCACCTCACTCTCAGACTTCAAGTAGACGGGCGTGTCATTCTCAGAGGACCTGGAAGGGTGAAGGGTGGGTGAAGGGGTGTGTGTGTGTGTGTGTGTGATATATCAACTACTACTACTACTACTACTACTTTTAAATCACAAACTCATTCTTCCTAACCTAACATTCTTCTACAAACTATCCTCTTCCTCCTCCTCCTCCTCCCCCCCTCACACTTACTGCACTAGAGAGCATGACACTCCCATCTGTATAAGTGTGAGCAGCAGTGAGCGTGGTGGTGGCAGGCCGCGGCACCACAGCAGAACCTCACTGACGTCACACTCAAGTATGTGAGATTCCAGGGCATCGACGTCTGTAATGATAATAATAATGATAATAATAATAATAATGATAAGTGATAATGATAGTAATAATAGTAATAATATGTAGAAGTTACCTGGAGAGAGAGAGGGAAGGAAAGAAAGACACATAGTAATAATAATAATAATAATAAGTAATAATAATGATAATAATAATGAAAATAAGAAAATAATAAGGCTGCAAGAGGCCAGTTGACATACACAAGAAATATATATAAGAAAATAAGGATATACATGAACACACACATAGAAATAAAAAAATATATGTACACACACAAAAACACACACATAGAAATAAAAATATACACATACACATACATTCCTATAAAAAAACACATAACTAAATAGTGATACACATACATATTTATACACACACATACATACACACACATGTACGTACCATCCAGAGGTAGACACACAGCGTACACTCCCAGCTCAGCGAGAGTTAAGACATCACAGCAGGTAGGAACCACTACAACTTTCTCCTTCCTTCTGCTGGAGGAGGAGGAGGAGGAGGAGGAGGAAGGTGGAGAGAAGACTCTACTCCGCCCAGTGACAAAACGACGGATTACCTGTGCGTGTGTGCGTGTGTGTGCGTGTGTGGAGGAAAGTACGATTAACAAACTAATATTTTTTTTAACGTACGAATATATCTCTTTTCTATCTTTCTTTCTGTCTCTGTCTCTCTCTCTCTCTCTCTCTCTCTCTCTCTCTCTCTCTCTCTCTCTCTCTCTCTCTCACACATACACACACACACACTCTCTCTCTACATACCTGTGGGAGATGATGTAACAAGGACACACTCTCCAAGCCTACCACCTCCCCCTTCAAGTCCTTTACGGGGAACACCATTCTCGCTCTGTCATTGGTTACTCGAGCACCGAACCTCTCCAGTGTGGCCCTGTTGATGCCCTGTGGAAGAGGAGGAGGAGGAGGAGGAGGAGGAGGAGGAGGAGGAGGAGGAGGAGGAGGAGAAGGAGGAGGAGGAGGAGGAGGAGGAGGAATAGAATAATAATAAAAAAAAAATTACATCAACAATTAATAAAAAAAACACATTAAATAAATCATTATACTAAAAATAAATCACAATATATATACACCACACATTTTTTCCCTTCCCTTTTTTCCCATCAATTTTTTCCTTCCCCTTCCCTTTCTTCCCTTCTATTTATTTCCTTCCCTTCCCTTCCCATCAATTTTTTCCTTACCCTTTTCTCTCCTCCCCCGTTCCCTTCCCTTTACTTACCCTTAACGGAGACTCGCTTAGCAGATCATCATGGGTTTCATTAACAGGAGTAGTAGCAGCAGCAGCAGTAGTAGTAGTGTAGAGGTAGGCTGAGATCTGTCCTGCTGTTAGTGTATCTTCCCTCTTGTCTAGAAGTAACATTAATTCCTCCCACGGACCATCTTTACAGCACCACGGACACACAAAGTAACCTGGAATGGAGTAGTAGTAGTAGTAGTAGTAGTAGTAGTAGTAGTAGTAGTAGTAGTAGTAGTAGTAGTAGTAGTAGTAGTAGAAAATAACCTGAGGAAGGAGTGTGTATTTGTGTGTTAGTGGGTGGGCATGGTTAGGTTAGGTTAGGTTAGGTTGGGAAGGGAATGGGAAGGGATGGAAAGGGAAGGGAAGAGATGGGAAGGACTGAAAGAAGGCTAAAAAAGACTACAAAAAGGCTATAGAATAAGGTTAAAAGGTTCTGAAAAAAGGTCTGTAAACAATATTTGAAAAGAAATTAAACTTAGACTCACCTGAATTTTTGTCGATGATAATTTCCTGCATTTTTGTTTCGTCTTCGTCCTGGAGGGAAATAAAAGAGAGAGAGAGAGAGAGAGAGAGAGAGAGAGAGAGAGAGAGAGAGAGAGAGAGAGAGAGAGAGAGAGAGAGAGAGAGAGAGAGATAAGGTAAATGAGTAATTAATATATATATGAATAAATGAGTTTTTAGTTATCAATTATTTTTTCTGATGTAAAAGTTAAAAAATATAACTAACATACTGACACCCACCTCTCTCTCTCTCTCTCTCTCTCTCTCTCTCTCTCTCTCTCTCTCTCTCTCTCTCTCTCTCTCTCTCTCTCTCACCTTTTTGCAGCACGTAGGACAAGGAATCACAAAGTTGGTATCAGTTTCTTCAAAGGGAATCAATCGCGGGTTTAAAAAGTCAAGGATATCATCTTCCATATCTTTGTCTTCCTCTTCTTCCCCTAAGTCGTCTCCTAGAAGGTCACTCTCTGCTGTAACCTACGGGAGGAAGAATGTGTTAGTAGTAGTAGTAGTAGTAAAATTTTACATCTTCACCAGAATGCACCTGGATATAAATAACACACTTTTCGTATAGATTTTGATCCATTTTGAATGATTTTGACATTCATTTCCGTCGCAAATGCATATATAAGATATCCTCGTCACCCCAACAAGCCTGGGGACCTGTGGGAATGTCGGGTTCTTGGGTGAAGGGAGACGACGAAATACAGTGATTTACGCTAAAACTAAGGTGACAGAATCAATAACATTACCTAAGTACGACCTATTGACTGTCACAAACACTGGCGTGTGGATAAGAAGGAAAAATTTGGCGTCTATCTCGCCCAATCCCCGATTTTTTTTTATCATAGAAAACATTCGATATCTTCTAAATTAACATAACAAAACCTAAATTAACCAAACCTTAACCAATATTGACAAATAACTGAACCTTGTTCAAACCAAACTAAACTTTACCTTATTCCCGAAGAGAAGGTCTCACAGAAAACATTGAATATCTCACAAATTAAAAATTTACGACGGAAATGTAATTAAAAAACATCTTACATCTTGAATACATCTTGAACAGTTTTCTGCCTTCTCAGAATGCATCAGGTAACGTAAAATATAACCCTGAATTATCTAAGGTATTCAGGTGAAGATGTAATAGTACCATTATTTCTACTAAACCTCTACCTTAAGAATTTCATTGTATGTAAATATGTGTGTGTGTGTGTACTTACCCGACTAACACTTCCACGTAAATACTCAGGCACATCCTTCTGTCTGAACACACTAGAGGCGTGTATAGCCCTAGTGTGCTGTAATGTGACACACACACGCCTTACCACCTCAGGAACACAGCACACAGGCACACACGCACCCACACCGAGCCTCTGAGGTGCTAATGCTGCCCTACGAAGCGCTGAGAAGGTCGCTGGTTTCAACACATGGGGTACAAACACATTAGCTGCTAGTGTGTTATATGTGGAGTTACACCGCATACTAGAGTGTCGTAGTACTCTTAGTAAAGCACATACTCTTTGGTAAGTCGCCATTATCGTTGACACACAGACACATTAGGTACAGGAGGAGGGAGAAATATTACGCGCCTTTTTTCTCCTCTCCTCCTACACGATACACATGCTGGTGGTCGCTCGGCTTTCTTGTTTGATTCTTTCAAACGGGGTTTACTGCGATTAAACTGTATTGTTTTATATTATTTAATTAATGGTAATATGTATTTTTTTAACCTGAGAATAGGGAGGTGAAGGATTATTACTGTTATATGTATCTATGCCAGTTTGTTTAGTTGTCTATATATATGCCGGTCTGTTTGGCTGTGTATGTCTGCCTGTCTGTCTATTTCCCTTGTCTATCTATATATATATGTCTGTTTATATGCTTGTCTGTCTCTCTGTATGTCTGTGTCTGTATGTATGGGTTTATCTGTATGTCTATCTGTCTATATGTATGTCTGTCTGTCTATCTGTATGCGTGTTTCAAGGGAATATAAAGTCAGAGTGATTCTTATGACGTTTCACTTTTCTTCTGTTTATTCTAGATGCGATTAAGTCAGTGGTTCTCAAAATATTTCAGCTTATCATCTAATTTAACTCTACCAACTCATCTTGAAATAATGCAATGGTGTGACACACATGGGATATTGAAAGTGGTAACATAACAGTTTTTCGCGGGTAATGGAGGGATGACAGAAAATAAAATATATCTAGTGTTTAAATATATCTATATACATCAATAATGACATATTGTGGAAGGGGTAGTACGCCACTCTGTGTAATTGACATAGGTAAATCCTGGCCTACATGTTTCCAGTAGCAGGGCCGGTGCTCCCTAGATGGCCAACTAGCGACAGTCTCTGTACTAAACACTCCCTTAATCAGTCTTCAAACAAAGTACTTCTGATGTATTGCAATATTTTAATACGAAATTAGCGTATAAAAATATAGAACATACAATAATATAAATAAATGATAAAGTTAATGAATGAATGAACCTCTCTCTCTCTCTCTCTCTCTCTCTCTCTCTCTCTCTCTCTCTCTCTCTCTCTCTCTCTCTCTCTCTCTCTCTCTCTCTCTCTCTCTCTCTCTCTCTCTCTCTCTCTCTCTCTCACACACACACACACATAAATACATACATGAAATTATACAAAACTACAAAAACAATTTCTTTCTCTAACCTTTTCCTTATCACCTCTCCCTCTCTTTATTTTTTTTGTCTCTTCTTCTCTTCTTTATTTTTCCTACTCTCTCTCTCTCTCTCTCTCTCTCTCTCTCTCTCTCTCTCTCTCTCTCTCTCTCTCTCTCTCTCTCTTTCTTTATCAGCATTTCTTATCGTCTCTCCTTCTCTAATTGGTATCCCGGACTGATGTAAATTGGTTCATAATTACTGGTGTTGAAAATTCTGTAAAACAAGAGAGAAAAATGGTGTTAGAAATATATATATACTTTTTTTAATTTAATTCACATATATACATAATGAAAGGAGGGTAAGAGATGGAAGAGAAGGAGGAGGAGGAGGAGGAAGAGGAGGAGGAGAAAAAAAGGAGAAGGAAGACAATGAATGTTTAATATAAGAGCAATAACTTATTAATAACAAACACACACACACTTTCTCTCTCTCTCTCTCTCTCTCTCTCTCTCTCTCTCTCTCTCTCTCTCTCTCTCTCTCTCTCTCTCTCTCTCTCTCTCTCTCTCTCTCTCTCTCACCTGAAGGCCGAGGAGGGGTCAGAGGGAGCGGCGCCCTTTACCAACCTCACATATAAAACATAGGTTGAGGGAAACTTGGGGTCACACTTAATTTTGCCCAAAACCATCTTCCTCCCGCCGTCCCACAGCTCCACACACAATATACAACCCCTGGAAGACACACAAGGAGAGAGACATGTTAGGGTAGTGTGTTAGGGATGTGTTAGGGTGTGTTGTGTTACGGTGTGTTGGTGTTATTGTGGTTATTGAAAGAATATACACGTTAAGGTATTATATTAATGTTGTATTACGTTAGGTTAGTGTGTGATTGTGTTGTGTTGTGTTGTGTTGTTATTGAAAGATACAAAGAGAGGTACAAAGAGTTATATAAAAGTTATATATACTTCACACTAATATCATTATCATTATTTTTTTTTGTGCATGAGAGAGCGAAAAAAAGAAGAGAGAATAACACACGGTCAAATAATAAAACAATAATTACCTCAGTCCTTGTCTCTCTCCCTCCGTCATTCTTAAAACATCTCGCACCAGCCTGGACATGAAGTCTTTAGGGAAGTAAACATTTACGCAGTCAGAGCCCGGGAGGAGTTTGAGCTTGTTAAGAAACTTTGACGGAGATCCAGACTCCTGCTGCTGCTGCTGCTGATGATGATGATGATGGTGATGCAAGGGCGTGAGGAAGAAAACAAGATTAGTTAAGGGG
>JAXIVD010004922.1:7500-20000 GCA_036785275.1 Cancer borealis | reverse complement strand
AGATGCAACTACAGGCACAGAATCAAAGGGAAGAGAGAGATTTTCAGTTACAAGAGAAGGAGTTAGAGATTAAGGAGTTAACTTTACAGAATGATTCAAAGTTCAGACAGGAAGAGATAGATTTAAAGAAGAAATTGTCAACTTTCAATCCTGCTACTGCTGCCCCGCTAGTCCCTACTTTTGATGAATCAGATGTTGACGGGTCATTTAAAGCATTTGAAAGCGTTGCTAAACGTAATGAATGGCCGGAACATCAGTGGATATCCCTCCTTGTCCCTAGGCTCATAGGTAAGGCATACAGGGTGTACAATAGTCTTTGTGAGCAAGATGACTATGCACAATTGAAACTTAGTATTTTGGATGCCTACTCTATAACACCTGATGGGTACAGACAACAATTTAGGAAATACATTAAGCCAGATTTCCACACCTATGTAGAATTTGCTAGTGAAAAATTAAGGCAATTTAAGAAATGGCTAGATGCAACTAAAACTACCACCTTTTCTGAACTAGTAAACTTGATTGTAATGGAAGAATGGAAGAACAAACTATCTTTTAACGTCCTGAGACATGTTGAGGAGCGGGGAGAGTGTGAACTCATGCAAGCCGCCAAAGTGGCCGATGCGTATGCCTTGTTAATGGGATCCCTGGGTAGTAGAGGTCGTGGTTCACAGCATAATGTTAGGTTCTCCTCTGGGGAAGGTTTTGGAGACGTGGGTGGTAAGCCGACCAGATTTACACCAAATACCACTTATTCCATGTTCTGTACATATTGTAAGAAACCTGGTCACACAATTCAAAACTGTAAACATCCTAATTGTAAAGCCTCTCAAAGCCAAAATCCATTCATGCCCCCTAAATCAAACTATGGACCCAGCAAACCAGTAGCCACGGCTAATATTACTAATTCTCCCCAGAAACTTTTCCAGCCATACATGTTCACAGGAAAAGTCTCCCTGATTGGTAGTGAAAACAAGACTTTCCCTATTCACATATTACGTGATACAGGTGCTGCTCAGACCATCATGAGTGAAGATGTCCTTCCTAACATAACTAGTGCTTATACTGGTGATAAAGTCATCCTCTCAGATCTCTCCTCCCATCCTTCATATCCTTTGGCTAAAATTAACTTTCAGTGTCCCCTTATCACCGGGGAAGTTCAAGTAGCCATTAGATCTGATAAATTACCAGTGCCAGGGGTTCAGATGTTGTTGGGTAATGATCTAGCTGGGAGCTTAGTGGTGCCTAATGTAACAGTTGTTAAGTCCCCCCTAAAGGAGAGTCCCACTAAGGCCTTGGACATAACAACACCCCACTTGTTCCCCTCTTGTGCTGTCACTAGATCTCAGAAGAATTCTCCTGTTCCTCCACCTACAGTGATTCCTTCAGAAAAACTGTATAACAATATAATTTCAAAGGACAATTTAATTCAGGCCCAGGAACAAGACCCTACTCTAAGTAAGATAAGACATGCAGCAACTGATGGAAAAGATCTAACTAAACTGCCTTTTTTTACTATCAGACAGGAGTGATCATGAGAGCGTACAGGCCTCCTGAGCTAGTACCGATGGACACATGGTCAGAAACTCAAGTTGTCATTCCTTCATCTGTAAGACCAGCCATAATAGAACTAGCCCATGATGGATTGTCAGGTCACCTAGGTATCCATAAAACTTATAAAAAATTCTCCAACATTTTTTCTGGTCAGGAATTAAAAAGGATGTGCCAAAATTTGTGAAATCATGTCATGTGTGTCAGCTGGTAGGGAAACCTAATAAATGTATTGCTCCAGCTCCACTCAAGCCCATTCCAGTAGTCACGGAGTCTTTTGAAAAAATTGTAATTGACTGTGTTGGTCCCTTGCCTAAAACAAAAAAAGGTAATCAATATTTGTTAACCATCATGGACACTACCACTCGTTACCCAGAAGCATGTCCACTAAAGAACATTACTTCCAAAAGTATTGTGAAATGCCTTCTCCATCTATTCACATCAGTAGGCATTCCCAAAATCATTCAGTCTGATAGAGGAAGCAATTTTACCAGCCATCTTTTCCAACAGGTAGTGAATGAACTAAACATTGCTCATGTAACATCATCGGCTTACCACCCACAATCCCAAGGTTGTCTGAAGAGATTCCATCAAACTTTTAAGACCATGTTAAAGAAATATTGCCTAGAACACCACCAAGAAGATTGGGACGAAAAAGTTGATTTTCTATTGTTTGCAGTGAGAGAAAGACCCCAGGACTCTTTAGGTTTCTCTCCCTTTGAACTTCTGTATGGTAGGCAGATCAGAGGGCCTCTTAAACTTCTCAAGGACCAATGGTTTAACCAAAATAATACTTCAAGCCCCAGTGTATCTGACTACATCCATAATCTCAGAAATAAAATAAATGGAGTAAGATCCTTGGCTAAGTCTAATTTTCTCAAATCTCAAAATAAAATGCAACAACAGTTTCAACTTAAAGCTACCATGAGAACTTTCAATCCTGGTGATAAAGTTTTACTTTTTCTTCCCATTCCTGGCAATTCTTTACAAAGTAAATTTTCTGGACCCTACATAGTTGCTAAAAAATTGACTCCTCTCAATTATATAGTTCACACTCCTGATCGCCGTAGGGACTCTCAGTTAGTCCACATTAACTTAATGAAACCCTATATCTCCAGAAAACCAGAGGAGGACACCACTGCCATTGTACCTGTAACCCATGTATGTCAAATAGGAGAGGAGTCAGTAGCTGTGCCACCCGAGGAAGAGTCTGATATGGAATTTGACATCTTTTAACCACAAGGAAAACCATCCAACAGCCAAATATTGTCAACCCTTGATGAGTATTTATCCTGTATTACATTCTCCCAAAGAAAAGACTTAAAAGTTATTAAATGATTATCCACAAGTAACAGCTGACTTTCCTGGGCTTTGCAATGTTATCCAACACGAAATAAAATTAATTTCAAGTGAAATTAAACCAATTAGACAACCTGCCTACCGTATCTCACCCTTAAAGAAAGAAATAATGAAAAAAGAAGTTGATTTTCTACTCCATCATAACCTAGCTGAACCTAGTATATCACCTTAGGCTTCACCCTGCTTGTTAACACCCAAACCGGACGGTAGTAGCCGGTTTTGCACAGACTATCGTAAGCTAAATAAGGTGACAGTTCCTGACTTCTATCCTCTACCTCTAATTGAAGACCTGTTAGATAGTGTAGGGAAATCCCCATTTGTCACCACAATAGATCTACTAAAAGGTTATTATCAAATACCTCTCTCTGAAGACGCTAAAGACATCTCGGCCTTCATCGCCCCTTTTGGTCTATATCAATACACTGTGATGCCCTTCGGTCTCTCTAATGCGCCTGCCACCTTCCAGAGAGCCATTAATTACATAATCCAAGATCTGGAGGGGACATCCGCATACCTGGACGACTTGGTGGTGACGTCAGAGAGTTGGGAGGAACACCTGGTGCGTCTACGACATCTGATGGACCGGTTACTGGAGGCTGGGCTTACCATCAACCTAGCCAAGTCCACCTTCGGGAAATCTTCGGTGGTCTATCTGGGACATGTGGTGGGGAACGGCACCGTTCGTCCCAAGAAGGCCAACGTGGAGGCCATCTTGAGCTTCCCTATCCCTGCCACCAGGAAGGCCCTTATGAGGTTCCTGGGAATGGCCGGTTTCTACCGGCGTTTCTGCAGGAACTTCTCCACCCTAGCCGCTCCCTTGACGGATCTCACCAGCGCTTCCGTCCCCTTCCACTGGACCCAGGCATGTGACCAAGCTTTTGGACATCTCAAGGCGTTCCTGGCTTCCGAGCCAGTGGTTTGGACACCGGACCACTCACGCCCCTTCCAACTACAAATTGATGCCAGCGGAGTGTGTATTGGGGCTGTCCTACTCCAAACAGACCCTCTAAGCGACATCCTCCATCCTGTCGCTTACCACTCCGCCAAGCTCAAAACACACCAGCTCAACTATTCCACCATCGAGAAGGAAGCACTAGCGCTGGTCCTGGCTCTCCAGCGGTTCGAGTGCTACCTCCATCCCAGCCCTCAAACCATCAGTGTACACAGACCACAACCCTCTTGCCTTCCTCCACGCCATGAAGAATAAAAACCAACGCATACTGCGCTGGGCCCTCCTCACTCAACCCTTCAACCTCCAGATACAACACATAAAGGGGGTCGACAACTTGCTGGCAGACACCCTCTCAAGAAGTGTGTGTATTTGTGTGTGTGTGTGTGTGTGTGTGTGTGTGTGTGTGTGTGTGTGTGTGTGTGTGTGTGTGTGTGTGTGTGTGTGTGTGTGTGTGTGTGTACACATATAGTCATTAGTATGTAAAAGCTTCCATTCATGACACACTTTGCACCCTCGTGGCGCAGGTGGTATTGCTATTGATCAGGGAGTGTATGTGGAACCAGTAAAGGTTCTGCAACCATAGCAGCAGCAGACGGAGTTCCCGTCCTTCCTTTGCTTCGTGTTGGAAACTGAGGTGGTTTGTTGGTCTCCTTCACTTCCTTAGCAATTCTTCGTAACAAATCATACCTGGTTAAAATTGTCAATTGATTTATTAATATTCAGTTTCTTCCTGGAAGTTTGTTTCCATTCACAAATCTTTTAGAATGTTGACGTCTCCAATCCTTCAAATTCTTCCTTCACCTTTAGCTTTAACATTGTCTTTCTAAAGTTATATTCCGTCCAGTTCATCCTCAAAATTAAGATTTCTGAGCATCTGTTCATAGTCTTCATTTTGATCAATATTATGGATCCAAAGGGTGTTCCACTTGCGATATTCTGGTTTCCTGGGTTAATAAATCATAGTCATTCTCTCTTCAGGCTTTCGGTGAAAGCAAAACCGTCAAAATACTTTGGCATAAATCTTTCGTACATAAGCACCCTCATTTGGTTTCTACAAGGTAAGCTGCGCTCATCTCTCGTCACATCGGCTTTTGAGCCTGTGGTGAAAAGTAATCCGCTACGCCGGAACACAGGGCCACTGTGACATCTTAGTTTCCACCGTTTACCTTCCCCAGGTTTCCCTAGGTAACCATTTATCGACCAACCCGTTTTGAGATGATGAACAGCTGGGTGAGTTTTGTACAGACTTCGATCAGGATCGAACTTGAGCCAGCGGATTTGTAGTCAAGTGTGCTAGCCACTGTTCCTTCTCCTAATAGTCTTAAGATATTTACATTAAGTTTCCTTTCTGTCTATTATGTTGATGAGGTGGTACATGGTGAGTGTTCTTCTAAATCTACTCACAGTTGTTACCCAGAGGTTTTTTTGTCAACCACTCTTTTTGTATTATTGAATTAATCAATGATCTCACTAAAACTCAATATCAAAGCCACGTATGCCGATTACACTACCGCATATCTTTTAAATATTATTTGGCAGAACACTATCTCAACAAGAATGAAATGACTAACGTGAAGTCTCCAAATACCACCCAACCAAATATTCTATCATTTATAATGAGTCACAAACATTGTGATGGTCAGTTCCTCAAACGTTGGAAGCGACAAATAAGCAGACTTTTGGAGTCTTTTATAGTCCCCAGCAGCTTCCTGTGTGTATGTAATAAAAGAGCACTCCCTGCGCAGTCCCATGTCAACACGATGATTCTTTATTGCTTGGTATTAAGTTCCTGATATCTCACGCACATCAAATTCTTTGACAGTATTCTAATCAATATTCTGTAAGCCTTAAGTTCCCGTTTTGCATCAATTCATGTCGTGTTCAATTTATGATATTCCTAAATTTTCCTGCAATAATTAAACGTCTCCCGCAAGACCATGCGGGAAGGTTGGATGGGTGGCGGCGACATCGACGGTAACGGCGGTGACCGGGACAAGAAGATGGTAGTGTTGGTGGAGGCTATTATGTGGGTGGGAATCCTATTAGGACTCCTTCCTCCTTCCGGTGTCCCAAAGTGCAAGTGGCCTTCCCCAAGGGACCTTGTTGCTTTCATCACTACCTGCCTCAGCGTGATCGCCGTTCCTTCCTTCATCGTTTTGTCCTGGGGTAGGTAATAACAGAGATGTGTTGATGCGTGGAACTTTTAGATCAGAGCGCATGAGGACATACTCATATTCATCATCATCAGCAGCAGCAATTTTTGAGTCCATTGTAGGACACAGATCTCCCCCAAGCTTCTCCGCTCATTTCCATCAGCTGCCAGTCTATTAGGTTACACCAGCAAAACTTCCTATCTCAATTCTCCATCTAGTCCTCTGTCTTTCCTGCTTTCTTTTACCATCCCTGTGTTGCCATTCTGTTACTCTAACAGTCCATCTATTATCTCTTCGGCGTATGACATGTCCTGCTCATGTTCAGCTTTTTTTTTTAGCTGTGCTGAATACGTCTTCAGCTTTGGTCTGTTCAGTAATCCATGGTGCTATCTTCCTATCTCTCCATGTTATGCCAGGCATTATTCTCTCCATTCCCCATATGAATCTTTCATTCCAGGGCTTTCATAAGACCTTTAGAGTTCTGATCCATATGTTAGAACAGATAGAATACACTCATTGGATATTTCTCTTTTCAGTGGTAGTGGAAGATTACTTTTCATAACATTATGTTGTCTACCAAAAGCACTCCATTCCATCCTTATTCTTCTATTAAATTCGTTTTCATGATCTGGATTTATACCAAATTTCAGTCCTAAGTAATTGTTTTCGTGAACACAATTTATTACTTATTCATCTATTTTAAGTTCACGGTCTGCTATGTATGTCATTGTCGAACATCACCTTAGTTTTCTTCATATTTATCTTTATTCTTTTTCTGGGTTTTTTCTATGTAACCGCAAAATCATCAGCTGTAATTGATTTGTTGATTCGTTCATTAAAACACAATCATCATTATATTTAAGATTATTAGATACTCTCCATTTATCTGACTTCCTGTCTCTTCCCATTCCAAGTTTGTAAAAAAGAATCCCACTAAAACCACTATGAATAATTGAGCAGAAATAGTGTCGCCTTGTCTGATCTCTTTCTGTATTGGACCTTATATAGCTTTATAGTGGCAGTGGTTTCGTTAAAAATGGATTTTAATATATTCACACATGTTTCCTCTACCTTTCCTCTTGCTCTCTTGGCTGGTTAGAGTCCAGCATTGCACTAATCCTATTCGTGAACACTTTCGTAAAAAGCTTGTATATTACATACAGCAGACTTACTGGACGATATTTGTTTGTCTTTGATATCTCCTTTCTTGTAAATTACTATTATCATTGTAGCATTTTTCCAAGTACTTGGTACAGAGAAGGTATTCAAATATTTGTTACTGCGAGCTTGTCCATTAAAAAAATGTTGCATCTTTGATTAGGTCAATCGATAAACCATCTAGTCCTGTTTTGCCCCTGTTCATTCCTTTTGATGTTCTCTTTATCTCACTCATGTCTACGTAAGGTATTTCAATTTTCATAGTTTTCATGTTGGGATATTCAGTTTGACTATCATTACTGCTATAAAATTTTCTATTAAAATTATTCGTTACATTGATTACCTCGTATCTATGATTTATAATTTAACTCTGTTCTTGTAACGTATAAAGTTGTTTTCTGCCAATGTCAAATGTTCTCCTTGCTATCTTTATACTTGTATCTTTGTTTAGAGTTTTTTTCAATGTTATTCATTTTGTATTTTTGAATGTCTTGTTTTCTCTTGTTTATGGTTTTATACAGTTCAACCGCTTCTATTTTGTTTCTTACTGTTTTCTATTATGATTTAGCTACGTCTTTTATGAGATTTTTGGTGGCTGTTCGGTTTTCCATTGTTTTCTTTGGGTTCCTACCCACCTTCTTCTAGTGCTGATTCTAAGACCACATTGATTAGGTTGTCATTTAAAATCTGTTTCCATTCATCTCATATACTAATTATGGGTAATTATTCTGGATTATAATCGCAAAATCATCTGACTTCTTTTTGACTGTTTAGATATTTGGTCCCTTTATACTGAATAACTCCTCTCTTTTTCTCTTCAAGTTTAGTATTACTTTACATCTCACCATCTAATGGTCATTTGACTTTAGGTGTTTAGTCTGTTAATAAGAATGAAGTTGAGGTGTTTTCAGTAGCGGCATTCTGACGCGATGACTAGGCAAAGTTTTTTCAAGAGGAAACAAGTGCTATCAAACGCCTCTTTCTGGCTTTCGGTTTTGTCTTGGAATTATTTGCCAAAAGCATTTCAACCAATCAGCGCGCAGCAGTTTCCAACTTCGTCAAGTAAGGACGCAAATGGGATAAATTTTGAATAAATCAGAGGAAAGTAAGATATTTGAGACCATAATAGTTGGTGATATAAATAAGATTTGTATTATATATGTTACTTTTAATATAAAAGAAAACCAAAAACAAGCAAAGTGAAATATTAGGGAACTTGTAGCAGCTCATGAGGTGTGGCATCCAGCAGCCTTGGCGTGGATGTGGTTTGATTTAGTTATTTTGGTTGTGACTTCGACATTGCAGTTGGGTTTTTTTTTCAAATGATTAGTAAAAAGCTTTTTGTATTGTTGAAAATGTTCACCATATCAAAGTAAGAAGTAAGATGTTTGAATATTGCAATAAAATAATAAGCCATAAAAAGAGTTAGAATACTGAACACAGTCCCAGCCATAGACTATACATTATTATAGGATACTGAACACAGTCCCAGCCATAGACTATACATTATTATAGGAAATGCTAGATGAAGGACATAAGATGAGGTAATGTTGGCTGGCTAAGAGATACTCCTTCATAAATCAATATATTCTACTTTAGCTCTCTGTAGACTGAATTGTACGATAACTTCACCTAAGCTTGGTGATCATGGTCGTCTGGCAGCACAGCGCTCGACATCGTGTTCAATGCGGACACCAAAAACTTACCTTAGTCATTGCCAGTACTGAAAACGCCTTTGATCTAATTCTAAATTTCACTGTTCGAGCTTTTCCATGTTCGCTTTTTGTTTGTTTTAAGATCGAATGTGCTAATTTTCTTTAAATTATTCCTCTCTGGAAACCCTACGATCTATTTCAAAGTTTCCCCGACCTTTGCATTAAAGTCACCGATTATGTATAAAAAAAACTGAATTGTGTGCAATCAAATAGCTGCTTCTACATCCTTATGAAACCTTTCAATATCTTCGTCATCGTAGGCTGATGTTGGTGCGTAAACTAGTATGATTCTAGTTCTATATTTTTTGTTTAATTTTATTATCAAGCCTGCTACACACTCACTTAAACTAAAGAAACTTTCAATATTTCCTGTTCGTTCTTTCTTTGTTCACTAGAAAGCTTACTCCATGTTTTTTCTTGTCTTTTTGTCTTCTGTAGTGAAATATATTAACATTCTTCAATGCTATGAATTCTTGTTCAGTTCTTTTAACTACACTTATGCCTATGATGTCCCATATGACACCTAGTTTATTTAATAACACTTCAAGACTACCTTCACTAGTAAGTGTCCTAGCAATATAAGTGTCAAGGTCAAAATTCCGTGGCCAGTTGTTCCATCGTTGCTGACGACCGGTGGTCATGATATAGATGAAGTGATCATGTTGAGGGGTTGAAGCCGATACCACACCATGCTGGCTTAAGGTGTCTTGGCAAGGAAACACTTTTAGTTTTATTTCTTACATTGAACCTGCCTAGTCTGGCTGCACCTGTCAAGCTTAATAACTCCATTGATCCTTGAAATAATCAACTCGACGAAGTGGTGTTCCTTCGCAAAGGAAGGACATACTAGAAAGGTGAAAGAAATAATGAAAATGCTTGTCACTTACTTAATTACAATCATTGTACCAGGCAAGGCATGGCAAGGCAGAGACCGGGCCTCAAGCAAACCCTAGCCTGAGTTCTCTTCTCCGTTTCAGTGCACGTGTCGGGGAGCAAGCTCATCACGGATAGCCACTGGACGGTAAAAGCTATGGCGGACATGTTTATCATTATGTCTCTTGGTAGCATGTTGCTCATCTTACTGGGCAGCTGGACTCGACGCAACAACTTATTCGTATGTGCCCGCCGCCTTACGTCCTTCACTTGGCCACGATCCACCGGCCTCATCCAACTAACTGGGATCCTCCTGCCATTCTTCATGATTTTATCGTTTTTGATTGACTCAACGAGAGGGAGCTTAAAGGTCTTGAGACAGACGCAAGTCCCGACTTGGCAGGTGTGGCTGTACATCTACTCGGGTGTTAACTTTGGCCTGATGACCATCTTTCCTTCTATAACTTACCTCACCTTCGGCCTTATATTGCGTTATCAGCTCGCCCAAAATAACAAAATGCTGCGGAAACTTCTGAAAAACGTGCATAGATCTTGGCTTCCCGGTGAAGAGACTGGGATTGAAGAGGAACTTTTCAAAGTGTATAACACTTATGTGAACCTCCGACAACTGTACAAGAAACTGGTGTACTCGCAGTCCCTTAGTCTTTTGGGAGTGGAGATATTACACCTAACCTGGTTATTTATGCTCATTAATTATGCACTGATGGAAATTAATCTGATTGAGACGGCTACTTACTCTGTGTCAATCTCCATCCTGCTTCTGACGTTGCTACAGGGACACGTTGCAGACACGATCAAGGAGGAGGTAAGGTCGGAGTCACTCTTTTTTTATTTTACTTACTTGACATTCTGTTCTTTCAGAACAGAATTACATATCACCATGCCGTTATTACCAATACACATCATATTTCATTATGTCTGAATATAATTATTAGTCTTACAAAAAAAGTGTCTTGGCACTTTCCTCAGACTATTCCTGTCCTGTCCATCATTTGGCAGTCAAGCCAGTCTCAGTCACGTTGTATGAAGCTAAAAAGCAAGAAATATTGGTCTTCTATTGTTGCAATATAACAAGATGAAAATAAACATCATTTTGTGCTAATTATTATCTATTGTCAACAATCTCGAAAAAATGAAGTATCAGAATAACAATAATAATCTCATCTTCATCCTATTTTTCCTAAAAACTAGACGTTTGCAGTGCAAGATTCAAATTACAGATTTTCATACTCCATTTTGGGAAAAAAACATTCATGACACCAGATACGGCGTTTTCCATGAGTTGAGGCTGACATTACTGGGCATGATTATTCAAATCAACAAAAGTAAACTATACTTAATGCACATATGTCGTTTATTGTTTTATTTTACTTAAAATGAAGGTTGCGCAGATTTTTAGCAGGATGTGTTGAGGCGGGAGCGTTGACTCGACGGTGCGAGTCAATTTGTAGTGATGAAACTTGATCATGTAAAGTCTATGTCTAGGCCTAAGCCTCTGCAAAGACAATTTGGGTAAACTTTACCTTCAGTCTGGATGGTGTATATTGACGAAATTTACGTTGGTGGTAGTTTGTGATGAACGTCATTCTTAGCTATGAAAAAGAGTCAGTGATTTTTTCTAATTTAAATGTCTTAAGAGTTAGTCAGCAATAGGTAATGGTTACAGGAATAGATAATTAATCTACATACACATTAGAAACGATATTTCTACTGTCACGAAGTGACTTAAGACATTAATGGAGTCATGGTTATTTTTGTGTGTATGCCAGCGTTTTTGATGTGTGATGTGTGGAACAGAGGTGGAGTGAGGTGAAGGGGGGGGAAGCGGCTTAAGAAAAAGTGACCGCGAGATAACCTTTTTCGACCTTTCATGGCTCAGAACCACATCTTGTAGAGGAAAACGGTGTTGCATGGCATGGGTACATATTTTTTGTTAATTTTGTTAGGTTAAGCTTAGTTTCATAAATATACTGTTAAATTGTTGTGTAATAGTGGAAGAAGAAGATGTGGAGGTGGTAAATGCACTAAAAAACTCTCGTGGGTCTTTTGTGGCGCATTGGAGAGTTGAGAAACTATATATTTCCATTAATAATTTTTATTTTGGGAACTGCTATTTTAATTTAAGGTTATTATATTTTTATTGTAATTTTAAGGATAGTTTATATAGCGTTACAACCCGTTCTATACTTTTTAGCTCTAACATTGTTGTTAAGAGAGCGAGCGTGTTGTAATTTCGGCTATATATTTGTATTTTCATCTGCTATGTTTTAATGTAAAGATAATGTTGCGTTAGATAAGTTAAAGAGTAGTTTCTTTTGTATAGGGTTTATTTCACGCCACGGGGCATGGGTAAGTGGCGTGGGTCGCGTCCCCCTATATATAAGCCCGGATGACCCAGCGCCGACAGTATAGTTCAGGTCACCGAGCAGAGGGTACAGGTTGTGTCGGAGGTATGGCGTGAGTATTATTTCGTTTTAATTGGAGATTGAGAGTGAAGCCGGTGTTGTGTGTTTTTACCGTTAACTTTTCTTCTTACGTTACTGGGTTTTGATGTGGGTATTTGTTTGGGGTTGCTTCGCGCATTTTTAATTACCCATCATCTATTTTTCTTCCCTTGTTTGAGAGGGGGATTGTTTTAGTAACGTAAGGGAGTGAAATAAGTTTGGGTATTTGAGTATTTTTACTCTGGCTCGTCTCTCTCTCTCCAATTATAATATT
>JAXIVD010004921.1:0-27500 GCA_036785275.1 Cancer borealis | reverse complement strand
TGCAGCACCAGACTCCCACCACGTAGACGGAAGCACGCAGCAGATGTCTCCAGCTCATCACAGACCAACCCAGCGTTACCCCTGGTGCTGGGGGGGATGGGGGGGTGGCCTGGGGTGGGGGTGGGGTCCCGGCTGTGGTCCCGGCTAGAGTTTCGGGACCACAGTTGAAGGGTGAATGTGACCTTAGCGAGTGCGAAGAGTGTGTTGAGTTGGGTGTGGGGGAGGGTGTGCAGGGGTGCGCTGGCATCACCCGGACCACTGTAGTAAAGAATGGTGTGTTGGTCCCATACCACGCACACCTCACCTTCCTGTACACACACAAATGTACATACATTAATATACGCACACATCACCTTCCTGTACACAAACATACATACATTAATATACACACACGTCACCTTCCTGTACACACAAACAAACACACACACACATACATTAATATACACACACACCTCTCACTCCTTCATAAACACACAAACATTACTATAATATAATACCATAAACATACAGTATTATTATTATTATTATTATTATTATTATTATGATTTCTGGTCCTCTCCTTCCTGAACATAAATAAACAAAGAAATATTAGTTACAATTATACCATAAATAAACATCATCATTATTATTATTATTATTATTATTTTTGGTCCCAAACACACACACACACACAAACAAACATTATTATAAAAACATACACATTATTATTAGCTATTATTATCATTATTATTATTATTATTAAAGTCGAATGTTGATCTTTCACACTTAAAACATCTATCCTAATTCTGTAAATCTAAAACAGTATTACTTAAGCCAAGGAAGAAATGATATAGAGTGTATTATTAATTATTACTATTATATTACTATTATTACTATTATATTACATCCTCCTTCCTATCCTTATCCTCTGCAGGTCATTTATAATCGAACTATTTCAAAGTGTTATAATTATACTTCAATATCATTCCATAACTCTTTCCTTCCTTCCAAGAAAATATTAATGATTTCAAAAGCAAACTGGACTAATAATAATAATAATAGTAATAATAATAATAGTAATAATAGTAGATTTTGGAGATGAATGGGACAGTACAAGCATAATTATTTTCATGTATCTTACAACTAGGTAAACACACACACACACACACACACACCTCAATCTCCGCACAGGTATCATCCCCGTTCGTGACCTTGAACACTCCTAGCCGGGTCATGGGGGGAGGGAGGAGGAGGGAGGCAGGATGACCCAGCCCCCCCTCCTCCCCCTCCACCAGCAGAGCCATGGCCACTGCAGGGGACTTTCCACCTTCTGAAAAGAGTCCATAAAGGTCGCCTTGGGTCGGCTCCCTCTGTGACCTCAAACGCTGGGGGAAGAAAGGCACGTTAGAAGTAATAAAAGGAATAAATATAATGATTCTTGGGATAAGGAATCTAACCTAATCTAACTTAACCAAACCTAACCTCAAGGATCAGTGCTAGGTCCCCTGTTATGTGTCATGTTCATTAATGATCTCCCAGAGAGAGAGAGAGAGAGAGAGAGAGAGAGAGAGAGAGAGAGAGAGAGAGAGAGAGAGAGAGAGAGAGAGAGAGAGAGAGAGAGAGAGAGAGGCAGCGAGGTGGACTGTAACAAGCTTCAGGAAGACTTAATGAAATACACAAATGCTCTGAAAAATGGATGCTCAAATTCCACCCAGACATAAATAAGCATATGAGAATAGACAGATCAGATGTGTATGTGCGTGATTACACAATGCAAGTACACAATGCAAGGCACAATTACCAGAACCAGACAAGAAAAGGATATTGGAGTTGTGATAGACGACAAGCTGACATTCTCAGAACACCTAGCCAAGAAGATCAACAAGGCGGATACCATATTGGGCATTATCAGGAGAACATTTGTGTATCTTGACCAGACGATTTTCAAAGCACTGTACACGGCAATGGTGCGGCCTCACTTGGAGTATGCAAACCAGGTGTGGCGTCCGCACCTGGTCAAGGACGTGGAGGCAATTGAAAATGTTCAACGTCGGGCAACGAAACTGGTGCCAGAACTGAAGGAACTCCCTTATGAAGAGAGGCTCAAGAAAGTGAACCTGCCCACACTGGCCTACAGAAGATCAAGAGGCGACCAGATTGAGGCATGCAAGATCATTACTCATAAGTATGACCCAGACTGCATGGGTGGAATCTTCAAGATGAGGGAAGACACCACGACCACAGGAAACTCAAAGAAGCTCTATAAGTCGGGGACGAGGCTTAACACCAGGAAGTATACGTTCTCCAATCGGGTTGTCAACAACTGGAACAACTTGCCAGAGTGGGTGATCAGTGCGGAATCAACAGTAAAATTGAGTCAAACCTGGACAAAGCATGCAAAGACCAAGCACAGAAATTTGATTATAAAGCACTAATAGCCACCGGAGCCACCACCCACACACAAAGTTTTAATGGAAACCAGGATAACGAGCTGGAGATACAGGTGTAAGCCTCTTCCAGAACTTCATCTGTGAGCATCTAACCTAATTTAACCTAATCTAATCTAACCTAACCTGTGATCTCAAATGTTGTAGGAATAAGGACACGTTAGAAGCAATAGAAAGAATAAGTATAATGGTTCACGGGATAAGGAATCTAACCTAACCTAACCGAATCTAATCTAACCTAACCTAACCTGTAACCTCAAACACTGTGGGAATATAGGCAAGTTAGAACCAATAGAAAAAATAACTAAAATGATAAGGATAAGGAATCCAACCTAACCTAACTTATAAGGATAGATTCAAACCCCTTTAATCTACACTGTATATAAACACGTAAGGTAAGGTAAGGTAAGGTCTGATACAAGTGTTTAAATAAGTCATAAATTTCAATAAAGATAATATAAGTAAGGTTAGATTAGGTTATAAATTAAACCTAACTTAACATATAACCATTCAGTGTATATATATATTTTTTATTTATTTTTTTTTTTTACATTGAAAGGCTATTGGCTAAGGGAAAAATAAATGAAGTATTGAAAAAAATAATACTTACATGTTGTCAATCACTCTGTATGTTTGCTTAATCCAGATGTAATAATTCAAATAACGTAATGTGACTGTTATTATCAATTTCCAGTAAGTATTTATATTATAGAATGAAATTAAGAATGAAGATATTTACGTAAGAATAATTAACCTTTTGAAAGCCTACTAATACAATAATACTTACCAGGGTTAACAATAATAATTAAAATAAGGCACAGCTTACAGGTACGGCAGCTGTACCAATGGAGGATGCCAATGGGGTACAGCTGCCGTATCTGTAAGCACTTATAGACACAGCTTACAGGTACGGCAGCTGTACCTGTAATTGCTCGCTTATAGATACAGCACGTGCCTAATTTTTGGGTCATATCAGGTAATGTAAAAATATAAGTGTTAATTTTCTAAAGTATTCTGGTGACAAGGTAAAGTAATACAAATAAAAATAACATAAATAAGTAAAACTAAATACTGAGAGAGAGAGAGAGAGAGAGAGAGAGAGAGAGAGAGAGAGAGAGAGAGAGAGAGAAAGAGAGAGAGAGAGAGAGAGAAAGTAATAACAAACAAAAATAACACAAACATACACATAAATAACACCCAAACAAACACATAACACACGTACACACACCACATGTACGTAGCCCAACATCTTACACGTACACACAGGTGATAGGAGTGTGTAATTAAGGTGTATAAAGGTGTTAATAAGGTGAAATAAGATGCCGTACCTCCACCAGCTGTGTCGTGGCCGTCAACACCATTTTCACTTGGACAGTTGGACTTGGACTTGGGATGGGAGTAAAAATCTTATACATCCCAAAACACACTCACAACACAACAGACTCACCTTCATCCTGCCCGAAGTATATATAGTACTATAATATAAGCAGGTATGCGCCGCACGCTCTCAGCCAGAGAGAGAAATGCATGATAGTTATAAATAAATTCAGCAGTAAGTGGAAAACCATATTTTTCTTATTGTTTTTAGAACTGTTGTAATATTTTGCACTATAGGTGTTCTGTAGAAGCACTGCACACCTAATAATCAATTGCATCATTATGTAGCATATAGCGCGTACAGTGGAGTGGGAGGGCAGACTGTTGAAAATATGGAGCTGGGTGTGCGGCTCTACCAATGCACACTACTTGCGTTCCTTTTTGCTGCTGTAATTTTATTATAAGACACACCTGGAGGAAAAAAACCTGAAAATAAAAACATATAGATTTAACACTCACCAAGTCACGTCCCCTCCTTTGATGGACGAAGAGGAGGAGGAAGAGGTTGGTGTCTAGGAGGTGGATTAGGAGGGTGGAGGGATTGAGGGGGGGCCACCGCAAGGTACTAGTCCGGGTGTGTAATGATCCAGGTATAGGAGGTCACGTGAATCTTTACCTGGAAGTCACGTGACGTGACGTGACGGGATATTTTTTTTATACTTAATTTATTTTTCCCTTAGCCAGTACCATTTCAATGTAAAAAAAAAAAAATCACACGGCATTAACACTAAATTCGCTATATATTACGACATTAACGTTAAAATTCGCTATATAACACGACATTAACATTGATTTTGTTATATAATACGTTATTAACACTAATACGGCAGCCTCTAGTGTCTGAATCCACTTTTGAACACTAATAATTACGGTTTGAGGCTTAACATCACAGTCCTTACCGCAGAAAACACTTAAACAATCACTACGTAGCGGTAAAATCACTCTAATTTCTCCCTTTGTATAATATCTTTCTTATCAAAATTAAGAATATTCACACGACACTTCACTCGTCACGCGTCATTTTTCACCTGAGGCGGGAGAGGGAAGAGCAGGGGAGGGACTCTGAAAACAATAGTCAATGAAACAATTAATCTGATTGGCTTAAGAAGTATTGTGTGTATAAGACAATGAATGCTATTGGCTATGCTTTTACTAGTCCCCGCTAGATGTCTCCCCCATCATACAGATTTCCCGCCAGTTTCTGGCTGGTTGGCTGGCTGTGATATTGTCACGGTGTGTATTTATTCAATTTACAAGGTAATTAATAGTTTGTTTTATACGTAATTGAACGAGTGAAGTGTGTGAAGAGAGTTGAACAAGTATCTGAGATTGAATTTGCAGTGTGTTATTAAGGTAAGGAGATATAATGAGTGCTTAACCTAACCATATATTAACCACTATTATTATTGTCATTATTATTATAATTATTATTGTTATTATTATTATTGGTGTTATTATTGGTGTTATTTTACATCTTCACCAGAATGAATAGAGTAAGGTCAGGCCCTCCCACCCTGGTCCCTCACCTAACCGCTCACCCCTCCTTGGCGCCATACTTAACCGCCCATCCCTCCCTGGCCCCTATACTTAACCGCCCACCCCTCCCTGGCCCCTATACTTAAGCGCCCATCCCTCCCTGGCGCCCATACTTAACCGCCCACCTTTCCCTGGCCCCCATACTTAATCGTCCATCCCTCCCTGGTACCCATACTTAACCGTCCACCCATCCCTGGCCCCCATACTTAACCGCCCACCCTCCCTGGCCCCATACTTAACCGCCCACCCTTCCCTGGCCCCCATACTTAACCGTCCACCCCTCCCTGGCCCCCATACTTAACCGTCCACCCATCCCTGGCCCCCATACTTAACCGCTCACCCATTCCTGGCCCCCATACTTAACCGCCCACCCCTCCCTGGCCCCCATACTTAACCGCCCACCCCTCCCTGGCCCTCATTCTTCCTCCTCCTCCTCTTCCTCTTCCTCTTCCTCTTCCTCCTCCTCCTCCTCCTCCTCCTCCTCCTCCTCCTCCTCCTCCTCCTCTTCTTCCTCTTTCTCTTCCTCTTCCTCTTCCTCTTCCTCTTCCTCTTCCTCCTCCTCCTCCTCCTACTACTACTACTACTACTACTACTACTATTACTACTATTATTATTATTATTATTATTATTATTATTACTATTATTATTATTACTACTATCACTACTAGGCTACTACTACTACTACTACTACTACTACTACTACTACTACTACTACTACTATTATTATTATTATTATTATTATTATTATTATTATTTTTACTACTACTACTATTACTACTACTACTACTACTATTATTATTATCATTATTATGATTATTATTACTACTACTACTACTAGTACTACTACTACTACTATTACTATTCCTACTACTACTACTACTACTACTACTACTACTACTACTACTACTACACACACACACACACACACACACACACACACACACACACACACACACACACACACACACACACACACACACACACACACACCAGTAATTAAGTAATTAGGTATATAATAGTTATGGACTGAATAAGTGTTCAGCACACCCAGTGACAGAAACCACCATACGCCACTGAATATAAGATTAATATAGTATATATACTTTGATCCTGTCTCCCTTGTTCTGCATCACTTCCATTCTATCTAGGTAATTTCTTGTGTATACAGTGTGGTTTTCAGTTCATACATAATGCTAGGGTATTATGGTGTTTCGGCACTGAATAATGTTAAGTATTATGTTTTTTTGCCCTGATTAATGTTATGTATTATAGTTATTCAACACTGGATTTTTGTTTTCTTCTAATTTATACGATGAATATTGTTATTTTCCTTTTTTTTTTTTCGTTACCGGTTTGGAGAACTGAGGTTATATTCTTAACACCCCCAACCTAACACTTTATTAACAAACAACAATAAAAATGAATAGATGCAAAATAAATAAAACAATAACACACATAACATACAATTCCTAATTTAAAAATATTTATAAAATACACATCTATACTATAAACCAGAATACTTAAAGAATATTTCCAGCAAGGTATTAGGAAACAGTTATAAAGTACCACAGTAAAATATAAAGAGTTCTAATCTTTTATAAGAGCATTAAGTCTATATTATCGATGTTCTTTTGTTCTTAACACCACGAGGATCAGTAGAGTCACGTCACTTATAGTCTAGCTGGCCTCAAACATGGCGGTGTAAGTAATGCGGGGAATTATACTTGAAAACCTTTATATCCCGAGCTTTGTGGAGGAAGTGGAGCAAGTGGAGCCGCCGCTATGGATGCTGTCAAGTCCTTTAACGCGGAGGTAAGGCCAGGTGGAAGGAAATGGCGGTAGATAAGGTAGAAATGGGATTAAATGGGGTTGCATCTAAGCGGCGTCTGTTAGGTAGGGTATATCCATCGTCTAGTAATAGGAGGTTTGGTTTTTATTTATGTCGGGTTTATTGAGGTTTTGTTGAGGTTTAAATGTGGGTTGTGTTAGGTTCGGTTGGGTTGATTTGAGGTTGTGTAGAGCGACCGGGTGTTGTAGTACCTGTGTGTGTGCGTGCGTGTGTGTTTGTGTGTGTGTGTGTGTGTCTCTCTCTCTCTCTCTCTCTCTCTCAACTATATATAATTTAAGTTTTTTTTGAAATTGATGTTTTACAAAATATTAGTTTCCTTTAGATAGATAAATAATGATAGAAAAAGATTAATAAGACGACCTATTTACTATTTATTTACCGTTATAATGCACTACAAATACAACCTCAGATACAGTTATGTAGATGAATTACTGAACACTAATATACGAATTCATTTTTAAGTTACGTTAAGTTAAGTTACGTTAGGTTTAGTTAGGTTTATAAAGGTAAGGAGATATTGAATAGATCAGGTCGTCTTGTGAATATTTACTTATAATCATTAGTGACGGTTTTGTTTTTAAGTTATGAAAGGAGAATATCTAGTTAGGTTAATGTTAGTTTGATGTGGTTAGTTTAGTTAGGTTTGGTTAGGTTTGGTTAGGTTAATGTTACTTTGATGTGGTTAGTTTAGTTAGGTTGTGATAAATACAGTTAGGTTGGATTTAGTTATAAGTTACGATAGGTTAGATTATACTAGATTAGGTTAAGTTTTGTGCGATTACATTACATTATATTATATTTAGTTACATTAGGTTAAATTTGATTATAATAGATTGCAACAAGTTACGGTAATTATGTTAAAATTATATGAAATGAAGTTAGATTAGGTTACGTTTTTGTTAATGAAACCTAATCTAACCTAACTACATTTATATACGACTGCATTATTAATATGAATAATGACCGTAATAAATACTAATATAATTATTGCTAATATTATTACTGAAATCCATACTTTCATTAGTTATATCATGAAGATTAATATACATTTATTATATAACAATTATGACCTAAGTTAGGTTAGGTTAGGTTAGGTTAGGTTGGTTAAGTTAGGTTAGTTAGGTTAAGTTAGGTTAGGTTAAGTTAGGTTAGGTTAAGTTAGGTTAGGTTAGTTAGGTTAGGTTAGGTTAGTTAGGTTAGGTTAGTTAGGTTAAGTTAGGTTAGGTTAAGTTAGGTTAAGTTAAGTTAGGTTAAGTTAGGTTAGGTTAAGTTAGGTTAGGTTAGTTAGGTTAGGTTAGGTTAGTTAGGTTAGGTTAGTTAGGTTAAGTTAGGTTAGGTTAAGTTAGGTTAAGTTAAGTTAGGTTAAGTTAGGTTAGGTTAAGTTAAGTTAGGTTAGGTTAAGTTAGGTTAGGTTAAGTTAGGTTAGGTTAAGTTAGGTTAAGTTACTCCCTTCTCTCAACACCACTCCCACTCCCTCCCCCCTCCCTCCATCACTCCTCCCTCCCTTCCCCTCACTCCCTCCATCCCTCCCATCACCACTCCTCCCTCCCCCACCACCACCACCACCACCACCACCACCACCACCCACCACCACCACCACCACCACCACCACCACCACCACCACCACCACCACCCTTACTCACGCCCACTTCCTCCCCCCTCCCCCCCCCAGTTGGCGGGCCTATACGAGTGTAAGCCGCCCATCTCCAAGGCCAAGATGACAGCCATTACCAAGGGCGCCATAAGGGCCATCAAGTTCTACAAGCATGTGGTGCAGAGTGTGGAAAAGTTCATACAGAAGGTAGGTGGGCGTGGGCGTGGGCGTGTACGTGTGTGTGTGTGTGTGTGTGTGTGTTTTTTTTTTTTTTTTTTTTTTTTATAGTAGTGTTATTAATAGGATTTATTGATATATTTGTGTTTAGGGTTGTGTGTGTGTGTGTGTGTGTGTGTGTGTGTGTGTGTGTGTGTGTGTGTGTGTGTGTGATAATAGTAGTAGTAGTAGTAGTAGTGATGGTTACTACTACTACTACAACAACAACAATAATAACAATAATAACACCATTTTTCCTCCTCCTCCTCTTCCTCCACCACCACCACCACCACCACCACCACCACCACCACCACCACCACCTCCTCCCCCCCCCAGTGCAAGACAGAGTACAAGATCCCAGGCCTGTATGTGATTGACAGCATCGTGAGACAATCTCGGCATCAATTTGGCATCGACAAGGATGTGTTTGCACCGCGCTTTGCCAAGAATATATTAGTAACATTCTTCTATCTGTTCAAATGTCCGCAAGAAGATAAGGTAAGGTGTGTGTACGTGTGGGAGGGATGTGTGTGTACGTGTGTGTGGGAAGGGGGGTATACGTGTACGTGTGTGCGTGTGTGTGTGAAGCAAGGAAGGATGATTGTGTGTGTATATATATTGATATTTATAAGATTATATATATATTTTCATCTCCTCCTCCTCCCTCCTCCTTCCCCCTTCCTTCCCCCCTCCTTCCCCCCTCCCCCCCAGAGCAAGGTGATACGCGTCCTGAACCTGTGGCAAAAGAATCAGGTCTTCGCGGAGGAGGTCATCCAGCCCCTGTTTGACCTGGCCGACCCCAACCACCCCATCCAGAAGGACGTCACCCTCCAGATCACCCAGAAGGCATCCAAGGCCAAGACTCACCCGGCACCACACCCGCCACACCCACACCACAACACACCCGGCGACCTACACCAGCACCAGACCACACCCGGGCAGGGGGGTGTGGGTGGTGGTGGTGGTGGTGCGGGTGGAGGAGGAGCCGGTGAACGGGTGTCTCTTAGGGGTCCCCCGCAGGATACCAGTCTAGGAGGGCCCCCCCCAGGATGCCTCACCCCCCAGCTCCCTGAGGATGGCAGGATGGGGCATGGGGGTGGCAATCAGCAGGTGTGTGTGCGCGGCGATACGTACACGTGGACGGTGAGGCTGTTCAATACCTACATACGTACACATAAGGCAACAAACTACATATTATTGGGTGTACAGGAGGGGAAGGGAGGAAAGGAAGGAGAGAGGAGAGGGAGGGAGGGAGGGAAGGGAGGAGAGAGAGAGAGGGAGGAGATGGAGAAGAGAGGGAAGGGAGGTAATTTCTATACTAACAAGAATAGAGAAAATATTTGTAAAGAGAGAAAATCATTATATTAACATTATTATTATTTATTTATTATTATTATTATTATTTTGAAAGATTTATAAGAACACAAAGAGGACGATATAATGATGATGTATAATGATGATGATGTATAATGATGTATAATGTATAATGATGTATAATGTAGTGAAGGAAATAGAGAGGTAATCTATAACTTAACACATAATTATTGATAGAGTGTATGGATAAAAATAAGGATTAGATTATTAATATGGAATTTACACTAATTTTGACATATATATATAATTATTTAAACTATACTCACCCTACCCTCCCATACACACCCCATACATCCCTCCTACACACCCTAACCCCCATACACTCCCCATACACACCCCATACATCCCTCCTACACACCCTAACCCCCATACACTCCCCATACACACCCCATACACACCCCACCCCCTATTCACACCCCATACACTCCCCATACACACCCCATATACACCCCATACACACCCCACCCCCTATTCACACCCCATACACTCCCCATACACACCCCATACACACCCCACCCCCTATTCACTCCCCATACATCCCCCCATACACACCCCATACACACCCCACACCCCATACACTCCCCATACATCCTCCCATACACTGCCCATACACTGCCCATACACACCCCATACACACACCTATACACACCCCATACACTTCCCATACACCCCTATACTCCCCATATACATCCCCATACACACCCCTATACACCCCCATACACACCCCTATACTCCCCATACAACCCCCATACACACCTCTATACCCCCCTATACTCACCCTCCCCTTCTCCCCCCCCCTCCCAGCCTGTACCTGTAACGAGTGTGTCCAGCCAGGTGATGAACGCAGCTGTAACCAATCTGGACCCGGGGTTAATACAGCAAATACAGCAGATATTGATGAAGCAGCCCGCAGCAGCAGCAGCGGCAGCGGCGGCGGCGGCGGGGCAGGATGATGCTGGTATGGCAGCTGCGGCGGCGGCGGCGGCTGCGGCTGCTGCGGGTATGGTGCCGTCTGTGCCCGAGGAAGTTAAGGGCGGGATACCAGGCCTGTCTGGGTCAAGTAAGTGTGTGTGTGTGTGTACGTGTGTGTGGGTGTGTGTGTGTGTGTGTGTGTGTGTGTGTGTGTGTGACTCCTGTTTCTTGATATATCTTTCTCCTCCTCCTCCTCCTCCTCCTCCTCCTCTTCCTCTTCCTCTCATTTTTACTCATGATAAATATTGTTTCATAAATCAAATCAATCTGCTATATCCTCCTCCTCCTCCTCCTCCTCCTCCTCCTCCTCCTCCTCCTCCTCCTCCTCCTCCTCCTCCCTACTAACCCCCCTCCCCCCTACAGATGACTATGACGGCCGTTCCCTCCCTTTCCTCACCGTGGACACCTCCCAGCCCCCTCCCGGTTACCTCCCCCCCGGCTCCTTCCTGACCGGCCTGCCCCCCCAGCCTCCCATGGCCGTCCCCCCCCCCACCCTGGACTACTCACAGGTACATCAGCCCCCAGAGAAACCCAAGAGCCCCAGAGAAGAAGGTGAACACAGTGATGATAGCGATGATGTTAAGGAAATGTAAGTATTGTTATTGTTATCATTGTTATCATTGTTATCATTATTGTCATTTTTTTTGTTATTATTATCATTATTATCATTATTATTATTATTATTATCATTATTGTTATTGTTATTGTTATTGTTATTGTTATTATCGTCATTATTATTATTATTGTCATTGTTATTGTCATTGTTATTGTCATTATTATTATCATTATTATTATTATTGTCATTATTATTGTTATCGTTATTATTATTATTATTATTATCATTATCATCATCATCATCATCATCATCATCATCATCATCATCATCATCATCATCCCCCTCTCACCCCCCTTCCTCCCCCCCAGTCACCACGAGGACCGGGATTCAGACAGGAGGCGGAGATCAAGGTCAAGGTCAAGGTCACGTTCCCGCCGACGCCGCCGCACCAGGTCAAGGTCACGCTCAAGGTCTAGATCAAGGCACAGGAGGTCAAGGTCACGCTCCAGGGGTCGAAGGTCAACCTCAAGGTCACGTAGGCGAAGGTGAGGTCAGGGAGAGAGAGAGAGAGATAATCTAACTACGTATGTTTATTTTTTTTTATTTTTTTTTTTTACTTAAAGATCAAATAAAAATAAATAAAAATTAATTAACATCTATTTATAATTATTTATATAATTAATTAACTAACTATTTATTCATTTATTTTGTCTTATTTTTTATTTTGATTCCTTTATTGATCAGTTTATTTCATATTTATTCATTTATTTTCATTCCTTTAGTTTTAATTCCCATATTTATTCATTTATTTCCATTCCTTTAGTTTTAATTCCCATATTTATTCATTTATTTTCATTCCTTTAGTTTTAATTCCCTTATTTATTCATTTATTTTCATTCCTTTAGTTTTAATTCCCATATTTATTCATTTATTTCCATTCCTTTAGTTTTAATTCCCATATTTATTCATTTATTTTCATTCCTTTAGTTTTATTTCCCATATTTATTCATTTATTTTCGTTCCTTTAGTTATAATTCCCATATTTATTCATTTATTTTCATTCCTTTAGTTATAATTCCCATATTTATTCATTTATTTTCATTCCTTTAGTTTTAATTCCCATATTTATTCATTTATTTTCATTCCTTTAGTTTTAATTCCCTTATTTATTCATTTATTTTCATTCCTTTAGTTTTAATTCCCATATTTATTCATTTATTTTCATTCCTTTAGTTATAATTCCCATATTTATTCATTTATTTTCATTCCTTTAGTTTTAATTCCCATATTTATTCATTTATTTTCATTCCTTTAGTTTTAATTCCCTTATTTATTCATTTATTTTCATTCCTTTAGTTTTAATTCCCATATTTATTCATTTATTTTCATTCCTTTAGTTTTAATTCCCATATTTATTCATTTATTTTCATTCCTTTAGTTTTAATTCCCATATTTATTCATTTATTTTCGTTCCTTTAGTTTTAATTCCCATATTTATTCATTTATTTTCGTTCCTTTAGTTTTAATTCCCATATTTATTCATTTATTTTCGTTCCTTTAGTTTTAATTCCCATATTTATTCATTTATTTTCGTTCCTTTATCCTTCCACCTTTGTTTTGATTCCATAATTATCGCTCACTCCTCCTCTTCCTCTTCTTCTTCCTCCAGATCACGTTCCAGAGAGAGAGACAGAGACAGGAGAGACAGAGACAGAGACAGAGACAGAGAGCGAGACAAGGAGAGAGAGAAGGAAAAACTGGACCCAGAGAAGGAGAGAGAGAGAGAGAAGGAGAGAGAGAAAGAGAGAGAGAGGAAGAAGAGAGGTTTACCCCCCGTCAAGAAGGAGTATTTGAGCGTCTGTTCCACTACTCTATGGGTGGGACACTTGTCTAAGGTGGGTGTGGGGGGGGAGGGGGAAGGGGGGGGGGGGGGGCTGAAGGGGGTGAGGTGATGGGGGGTGGGTTGGTAGGGGTGATGGGGGGGAAGGAGGGGAGGAAGGGCAGAGAGAGGGAGGTAAGGGTTAGGTTAGGTTAAGTTAGGGTTGATACATGTGTATATATATATAATAATTCCTGTACACACACACACACACACACACACACACACACTCACACTCACACACACACACACATCCAAACACACCCAAAACACACCAAAACACATCCTAACACACCCAAAACACCCCAAACACACCCAAACACACCCAAAACACCTAAACACATCCTAACACACCCCAAACATACCCCAAACACCCCAAACACCCCAAAAACACCCCCAAACACACCCCAAACACACCCTAAACACACCCAAACACATCCAAAACACACCCAAACACACCCTAACACACCTAAACACACCCTAACACACCCCAAAACACACCCAAAACACACCAAAAACACACCCAAACATACCCTAACACACCCAAAAAACACCCAAACACACCTAAACACACCCAAACACACCCAAAACACACCCAAAACACCCAAAACACACCCAAAACACACCCAAACATACCCAAAACCTCCCAAACACACCCAAACACACCCAAAACACACCCAAACACCCCAAACACACCCAAAACACACCCAAAACACCCAAAACACACCCAAAACACACCCAAACATACCCAAAACCTCCCAAACACACCCAAACACACCCAAAACACACCCAAACACCCCAAACACACCCAAAACACCCCAAACACATCCAAACACACCCAAACACACCCTAACACACCCAAATACCCCCAAAAACACACACACACCCTAACACACCCCAAAACACACCCAAAAACACCTAAACACACCCAAACACACCCAAACACACCCAAACACACCTAAACACCCCCAAAAACACACACACACACCATAACACACACCCAAACACACCCTAACACACCCTATACATATCACCCCACAGCTGGTGCATCAGGAGGAGCTCTCGGACACCTTTGGGGAGTACGGAGACATCGTGTCCATTGACTTGATACCCCCACGAGGATGTGCTTTTATATGCATGAATAGACGTCAAGATGCCTCCCGCGCCCTCTCAAAACTGAAGAACCACAAGATGCATGTAAGTATAGGCCTGGAGGAGGAGGAGGAGGAGGTGGTGGAGGAGGAGGAGGAGGAGGATGTGGTGTGTAAGTATTGGTTTAAGTGCAGGAGGAGCTGGGAGAAAGGAAGGAAGGAAGGGAAGGGAAGATTTATGTGTGTTTAGGTAGGAGGAGGAGGAGGAGGAAGGGTAGTAGGAGGAAGGAAGGAAGGAAGGAAGAGAAGGAAGGAGGAAGAGAGAGAAATTACCCTCCTCCTCCTCCTCCTCCTCCTCCTCCTCCTTTTTCAGTTTTATTATATATGTATTTATTTTAATCAATATTTCCTTCATAAAAATTTGTTCTTTCCTCTTAAACATGCAATTGAAATTATATAACCATTATCCTTTCAAAAAATGACAATAATAATAATAATAATAATAATAATACCACCACCATCACCACACCTAAATACACCTAAACACACCCAAACACACCTAAACACACCTAAACACACCAAAACACACCTAAAACACACCAAAACACACCTAAACATACCTAAACACACCAAAACACACCAAAACACACCTAAACATACCTAAACACACCCAAACACACCTAAACACACCAAAACACACCTAAACATACCTAAACACACCCAAACACACCTAAACACACCAAAACACACCAAAACACACCTAAACACACCAAAACACACCTAAACACACCTAAAACACACCTAAAACACACCAAAACACGCCTAAAACACACCCAAACACACCTAAACACACCTAAAACACACCTAAACACACCTAAAACACACCCAAACACACCTAAACATACCAAAACACACCTAAAACACACCAAAACACGCCTAAAACACACCCAAACACACCTAAACACACCAAAACACACCTAAACACACCTAAAACACACCCAAACACACCTAAACATACCAAAACACACCCTAGCACACCTAAACACACCCTAACACACCAAAACACACCTAAACACACCAAAACACACCTAAACACACCAAAACACACCACCACACACCCAAAATACACGTAAAACACACCTAAACACACCAAAACACACCTAAACACACCCAAAACACACCCAAACACACCTAAACACACCCAAACACACCTAAACACACCCTAACACACCAAAACACACCTAAACACACCAAAACACACCTAAACACACCAAATCACACCACCACACACCCAAAATACACGTAAAACACACCTAAACACACCAAAACACACCCAAAACACACCCAAAACACACCTAAACACACCAAAACACACCTAAACACACCCAAAACACACCCAAAACACACCAAAACACACCTAAACACACCTAAACACACCAAAACACACCCAAAACACACCTAAACACACCCAAACATACCTAAACACACCCAAAACACACCCAAACACACCTAAACACACCCAAAACACACCAAAACACACCTAAACACACCCAAAACACACCCAAATCAACCTAAACACACCAAAACACACCTAAACACACCTAAAACACACCTAAACACACCTAAACACACCAAAAGACACCTAAACACACCTAAAACACACCCAAAACACACCTAAACACACCTAAACACACCTAAAACACACCAAAACACACCTAAACACACCAAAACACACCTAAACACACCAAAACACACCTAAACACACCTAAACACACCAAAACACACCTAAACACACCTAAACACACCTAAAACACACCAAAACACACCTAAACACACCAAAACACACCAAAACACACCAAAACACACCTTAAACACACCTTAAACACACCAAAACACACCTAAAACACACCTAAACACACCAAAACACACCTAAAACACACCAAAACACACCTAAACACAACTAAACACACCTAAACACACCAAAACACACCAAAACACACCTAAACACACCTAAAACACACCTAAACACACCAAAATACACCACCACACCACACCACCACCCCCTAACACCCTATCACCCTTACAGAACAAGGCCATCACCCTAGCGTGGGCCCCCGGGAAGGGAGTGAAGGGCAAGGAGTTTAAGGATTACTGGGAAGTGGAGGTTGGCTGTTCCTACATTCCCTTCCACAAGCTGGTTACAATGAGTAGCCTTGACCTTGACAATTTAGAAGAGGGCGGCATGATAGATGAGGAGACCGTTCCTGATTGGCTGAGAGGTGAGGACGGGGCAGGGTGTATGTCAATGCCTACTACTACTACTACTACTACTACTACTGCTACTACTACTGGTACTACTATTACACAACAGGGAGGGAGGGAAACCAATCTAATACGACTCCCTCCTCCTCCTCCTCCCCCTCACTCATGTGGTACGCCAGGCCGGTATGGGCTAGAGGGAGCCCCGCCAGGCCCCCCCCCAGGCTTCGTACCCATCGCGGTTCCCCCAGGACACCCGCCCAACACCCGGAGTCAAGATATCGTTGCCCCGCTGCCCCCGATGCCCCCGCCCCCCGTAGAGAAGGGTGATGTGTCTAGAGATGGCCCGCCGCCCCTGCCAACCAATGCACCGGGTATGCCTCCAAACATGCTGCCGCCTCCCTTCGGACTGCCCAATATGCCACGTAAGTATAGGTCAGGTCAAGTCAAGGTCAGGTCAGGTTAGGTTAGGTTAGGTCAGGTCACCACTATATATTTTGGTCTAACTAATATTTTATATTTTTATATTTTTTATTTTTTTTTATAATTTGGTGTTATTGTCATGAGTATTGATGGTTTATTTATTGTCACTAATATATATTTTTTTGAGTTTATATATATGGATAATTATTCTTATATATGTGAAACTATTTGAAGTGAAATTGTATCCTGTTTATGAGAGTTTAATTCTATCTATCTATATTAATAATCTTGCATTTAATCATTTTTTTATATATCACAAAAAAAATAAATAAATACACTAATAAAATTTAATTCCAGTGGTCATTCTAATTAATTATAAAGAAAAAAAAACTAAGAAAAAATATTCAAAAATCTTATGAATTTTGTAATGCAAGAATATATAATTACGTCGCCAATTCTTTGACTAATATTAAGCATCAACAAATTTGTAAACCATCACAAAACAAATGGAGATAGAAGATGATTTATATATATATATTCTAATTATGAGAAAAACACATTTATTTAGCATTTATTGAAGTGGTGTTTGGTCTTGTTATTGAGGTTGATGCAGATATTTCAATTTTAAAAACAGATCAACACTTAATTTTGACTAAACTTTCATCTTAGTTCAAAAATTTCACAAACTCAAGAGATTAAATAAAAAAAGAATTAGTGTTTTGCAAAGCTAACCATGACTTTCCCCTTTCATTAAGTTTGTGCTGAGTTAAGTTAGGTTAAGTTAGGTTACTTTTGATAATGGTTAAGTTAGGTTACTTTATATAATGGTAATGTGTTATAAATATTAAGTGTTAGGATTTGAAAGTTAATTATCATCATTATTATTATTATTATTATTATTTACTCCCTACCACCACCACCACCACCACCACAACACTCACCCACACTCACCACCACCACACTCACCCACCACTACCACCACCACCACCACCCTAACCCCCCATCACCCACAGCACCCCAAGTCGGCCCTGGTCCTGGCCCCGGGGGAATGCCACCCCTCCCCCAGGGCTTCGTGCCACCCAACCTGCCCCCGATGGGTGTGCCCCCGCCCATGGGTCTCCCCCCGATGGGTGTGCATCCCCCCGTGTCCTCCATCTTGGGTCAGCCTCTGATTGGTGCAATGCCTCCACCCGTCAGCATGGCACAAAGCATGAACACCCGGGCTATGAGTAAGTATTCACCCGACGTGTGCGCGTGTGTGTGTGTTATACGTACACACACACACAGGCTATAAGTATGATGTTATGTTATGTGTGTGTGTGTGTGTTATACGTACACAAAAACACACACACACCCTACAAATATGATGTTATATATATATGTGTATGTATATATATGTATGTATGTATGTATGTATGTATCTATTACTAAAAATATGCACATACATATCCTAATCTACACACAATTAATCCTCAACCTCACCTAACCTCACCCTTCCCCCCCTTCCCCCTTCCCCCGTACAGTGGGTCCGGGTGGTGACATGCCCAACAGCCTCCCCTCTGCACCCATCACCACCATGGCCCCCTCCACCAATACCCACGGGGGGGGCGGGGGCGGCGGTTCCATGCCTCACGACTCTAGCGACATGGATATAGAGATGGAAGATGCTGTGGAGAAAACAGATATGGGGTAAGGATAGATTGGTTTTGTGTTCTCTCTCTCTCTCTCTCTCTCTCTCTCTCTCTCTCTCTCTCTCTCTCTCTCTCTCTCTCTCTCTCTCTCTTTCTTTCTAGTTAAGTTATTATTTCTTTCACGTTCAGTTGAAATAAATATTGTGAGTGTATGTATGTATTCTCTCTCTCTCTCTCTCTCTCTCTCTTTCTCTCTCTCTCTCTCTCTCTCTCTCACACACATCCTATTTATCCCACCCTAGGAAGGAGAACGGCCTACCCCCAAAGGAAAAAGACGACCGCACCGGCAGCAGCGGCGGCGGGATAGGGGAGAGGCGCCGCGACCGCCCCTCTAGATTTGAGCGCCTAGTGGGTCCGGGGGTGGGGCCGGGCACAGGGCAGTCTTCCCCTGTACCTGTAGAAAAACTGGGGCTAGTTGAGAGGCTGAGGAACCTTGCCTCGGGGGGGGTGTCTGACCTTGAACCCCGGGACAGGTACGAGAGGGAGAGGAGGGAAAGGGAACACGAGAGGGAGAGAGAGAGAGTCGGCCGAGATTTGAGAGAAGAGAGAGGTGTTGGGGAGAGGGAGAGAGGACGTGATGGAGGTGAGTGTGTGTGTGTTTTGTTGGTTTTGGTGTTATTTTTGGTTATTTTATTGTTATTTTTTGGTTATTTTATTGTTATTTTTTGGTTATTTTTGGTTATTTTGTTTTTTTTTGGTTATTTTTTGGATATTTTTTGGTTATTTTTGGTTATTCTGTTATTGTTATTTTTGGTTATTGTTATTGTTTATTTTATTGCTATTTTATTGTTGTTTTATTGTTATTCTGTTGTTATTTTTGGTTATTATTTATTTTATTGTTATTTTTTTGTTATTTTATTGTTATTGTTTATTTTATTATTTTTTTATTATTTTGTGGTTTTATTGATATTCTTTATTTTGTTGTTATTTTTTGTTATTCTATTGTTATCCTTTTCATTATTTCATTATTATACAATTCTAATTCAATACATCATCATTCCCCATTATACATCCTTCACTAACCCATCCCTCTCCCCCCCATTCCCCCATAGGCCGATATGACCCCGAGGCCTTCAGCGGTCCTCCCCCAGGCTTCCCCCAGGCCGGCAGGGGTCCCGACGGTCCACCAAACTTCCGTCCCGAGAGCGGCGGCGGCCCAGGCCCCGGACCCAACGGGCATGTCGGACCAGCCGGGTTCAACAACTTTGTATCGGTCGGGTTTGGTCCACCCGGCGCCGGGACGGGTGCTCCCCCGGGCATGATGGGACGGCCACCCGGACCTCCCCCGAACCACTCCCAGATGAGGGATGGTTTTGGGCCCATAGGGATTGGGATGATGGCAGGGCACTCCGGACCTGGTGAGTACTAGTGGTAGTAGTAGTAAAGAGAGAGAGAGAGAGAGAGAGTGGTTGCATCATCTCCCAGCTTGTAAAAAAACACACCGAGTCACCAGTGTTTTAGATTTGGTCACCACGTGTATTAGAGTTGGTCACGTGTGTATTAGAATTGAGTGTTTGTAGAGATTTGATGGGTTGGAGGTCTTGTTGAAACATATATAAACATGATATATTGGAAACACACGACTTGATGTTGATACAGAAACACAGTGACTCTATGATCTTAGCCTGCCTTGAGAGAGTGATGAGAGGGACTTGTCGATGTGGTGGTCCAGCTTAGAATGATGCGAGAGTCTGAGTACAGGTCATCGGTCAGGATACGCGGCTGTGATTGGCTGGAATGACCTGGGAAGTGACATCATGCTCACAGAACTTCCTGATTGGAGGCGGCACAATATATATGATACATAACCCACCCATTGCCCACCCATTAACCTCACCCATTACCCACCCATTCTAACCCCTTCCCTTCCTCCTTCCTCCTCAGGGTTTGGTCCTAGGGGCATGCACGGTCCTACAGGATTCCAGGGTCCCCGCGGCCTGCTGGGTCCCCCCCCGATGGGCATGGGCTCACTCATGGGTACCCGGCCTCCGCTGATGGGGGAGATGCCCGGCGGCGGGGGAATGCGGGGACCTGGGGGCATGCCGGGACAACGACCACCGGGTGAGTATTAACGGGGGAGGGGGAGAGTGTGGGTGAAGGGAAGGGAAGGGTGTGTCTGGTGAAGGGAAGGGTGTTGGGGGAATGAATGGTATGGATTAGGAGGTGTTAGGGTGAAGGGAAGGGTGTGTCGGGGGAAGGGATGGTATGGATTAGGGTGAAGGGAAGGGAAGGGAAGGGTGTGTCAGTATATATTAATTAAGTATTCATGTTTAACACAGTAATAAACATTCATGCATTCTTTCTCTAATTAACGAATATGTAAGTGTTGAATATTGAAATGGAAAGAGAACAAATATATACAAGGGAGAGGTGATCTTACTCTTATGTTCTTATGTAATAGATAGATATTGTTTAAGATGCAAAACTGTAGATCAAGTTTAACATAATGAAAACCTATCAAGTATAACCACAACACATTGAAACATTACCTTCCATACTGTTAGTGTTGTTGACTCTTTGTATGTGGAGCCGTCTGGTTGAAGCAAAGGAGGGAAAGATGAAGAAGTAAAATTGTTACAGATATTATTAGCTAGGTGTCAGAAATCACGAGAAGAGTTAGTATTAGAAAGACTTTGACATTTTCTATTAATGAAAGAGTTTTTAGTAAGTTGGAGATTAGATTTGTCATGATTACGGGCAGAAATACTATATAGGGTATGAGTTACAGCAGATGGATGGCTACGGTACCGTTTGTGAGCCGCCTCTATCATTGACAGCACGAGAATAAGCAGAGTTAAACCAGGACTTGTTAGCTTTAGTATTAGAGAAAGTATGAGGAATGTATAGCTCCATGCCAGAGACAATCACCTCTGTTATGTGCAAAGAGAAGGAAGGATCTCTGACATGGAAGCAGTAATCATCCCAAGGAAAATCAGAATAGTACTGCCTCATGTCCTCCCACTTAGCAGAGTTGAAATGCCAGAAGCACCTCTGCTTAGGAATTAGGTGAGAGATATACAACACAGATGAATTGAGTTAGAGAGTGACATTGAAGTGTTAGCCAGATGGTAGAAAATTGTGAAGATTCAAGATTGTGTGCACGAGAACAAGTAATGTTGTTACGCACATGTGTGCAACAGCCAGCTTTGGATTGAAAATGAGGATAGAGAAAGTATTAGGGAACAGAGAAGGGGCTGCTGTCAGTAGTCACAGACAACTGTGTTTCAGTTAGGAAGAGAAGACGAGGTTTAGTGGAGAAGAGATGGTGTTCCACACACGTGTGTGTGTGTGTGTGTGTGTGTGTGTGTGTGTGTGTGTGTGTGTGTGAGTAACATGGAGGTGTTCCCCAGGTATGTGGTTGGATGGCCCCGGGCCCAGGTTCCAGGGTCATGAAGTGCCCCACGGGGGGGGTAGGGAGGGCCTGCCTGACCGCCTCTGGGGTGAGCCCCCTGAGCGTGGCCGGGACACTGAGATGGACCGCTTCCGTGATGGTCCAGACAGGGACCGCGGGGGCCGGGAGGAGGAACGCCCACCCAGGGACATGGAGCGGGACCACTCCCTGGACCGTGGCATGGACGACCGGGGGCTGGACGACCGGCCCAGGGACCGCTCCAGAGACGACCGGGGCCGTGATGACCGGCCCAGAGACGACCGGCCCAGGGACGACCGGGGACGCAACGACCGCTTCAGGGACGACCGCTCCAGGGACGACCGGCCCCCCCGGGGTGACCGGTCCCGTGACGACCGGTCCAGAGACGACCGTGGTGGGCGTGACGACCGCTCCCGAGGCGACCGTTACCGCGGCGACCGCTCAAGGGAGGAACGTGGCGGCAGTGGAGGTGGAGGTGGCGGGCGTGACGAGCGCGGCGCCGGCGGTGGGCGTGACGGGCGTGGTGGGCGTGACGGGCGTGAGGATGGGCCTGGGCGGGAGGAGCGGCCGTGGGACAACAAGGCTGGCCGGGAGGGTGAGCGGCGGCGGGAGGAGAGGCGGCCGCAGGAGAAGTCCAGGTGGGCCCCACGGGAGGAGGTGATGGAGGTGGGCGACGACCCACCACCAGGCTGGGACATGTGGGCACACCTCAACACACCACAGGACATGCCTGACCCACACCGGGACACCACCAGACCACCCAGGCCCACAGACACACCCATGGACAACAAGGGTGAACCAAAACACCAACACAAGCCACCGGGTGACCATGGGCACCAGAGTGAGGGTATTGGGCCCCCTGGTGCTGCCCCGCCCCTGGGGAAGGACGACCCACACCCACCACCACCGTGCCTAGAGGGAGCCCACAGCCCCCCCAAGGACACAGAGCCTGGTGTCCCGCCCCCCCCACCCCCAGGGGACACCCAGGAACCACCCACACAGAATATGGACTCCAAGGAAGACCCCGGTGAGCGGTCACCCAACCCACCCCAAGACACACCCACAGAGTCACCCACACACACCTCACCCACACACCAAGCCCATCCAGACCACTCTCCACCCACACCAGTCACCCAGGCCTCCTCCCCCACCCCACCCCCCCAACACTCCCCACCACACCAAGACTCCCCTCCCCAACACCCTCCAGGTGACTCCCCTCAATACTCCCCATCCCATTCACCCCCACCACACTCCCCACCACAAATTTCCCCCCCCCGCTCACTCCTGCAAGACTCCCCACCCCCTCAACACTCCCCACCCAGCCCCGCCCCCCCACACTCCCCACCACACACACTTCAACAAGACTCTCCGCCACGACAACCTCCACAAGAGTCTCTGCCACAGTCCCCGCCACAACACTCCCCACCACACCCACTTCAACAAGACTCCCCGCCGCGACCACCACCACAACACTCCCCGCCGCGGTCACCCCCACAGGACTCCCCTCCGCGGCCACTCCTTCAACACTCCCCGCCACAGTCCCTGGTGAGGAGGGAGTCCCCCGGAGGTTCCCCGAGGGAGTCACCCGGGGCATCAGAGCCTCATGACTCCCCACGGCATGAGGGTATGTTACTGGATGCCCCTATGTCCCGGCTAGAGGTGCTCCGCCATGCCCCTAGAGACATGCCCATGGACACGGACCATAGGTATGTTGAGGAAGGCAGCTCCAGCCCCATGAGTGAGGGGGCTGGGGGGGCCGGGGGCTATGCTGACGGTGACGGGTGCCCCAACGAGGGTACGGAGGACAGTGGGGCGGAACACTCCCCTGCCTCGGAGCCCCAGGAGGACGAGGACGGGGACGGCAGCTGCCCTATGAATGAGGACTAGCGGTGACCTGTGTGAGGGAGGGGCTGTGTGGTGGGGCTGTGCTGTGTGTGTGTCAGGACCCTGGGTGGTGGCCGGGCAGGGCGGGGCGGGGCAGGGCAGGGATGGGTGGATCTATTCCCACTCCCATCGGTGACTCCTTACCTTGTGGCTGTGATTGAACGCAGGCAGGTGTGGGTGTGGTGCCCCGCCGCCGCCGCCCAGCCACGCCACCGCCGCACACACCGCAAACCTAAAGACATTTCTAACCTTTTTATTTTTTATTTTAAAAGAGAAAGTTTAAATTATAATAAATTTTAGACAATTTTGTAAATGGCTGACTATTTCATTTGTCCAGATGTGCAGGGAAGGAAGGGGATGGCGCCCCCCCCCCCCTACTCATTACTCACTTGTTTGGTTATGTTATTCATGCTGTTGACTCATGTTACTGAAGCATCACTCATTACTAAGGAAGACAGATGAGTGAGGTTGTGTTGGTGAGTGTGTGAGTGAAGTGAGTCAGTCATTGTTGTGTTGAGTCACCAGGCCGAGGGGGGAACACAGCCCCCTACAAGCAACACTCACCCACTCACCCACTCACCCAGTCACCCAAAACATGCTATAGCCTTTATTTGATATGATTCCAACCAGTTAAGTTGTAAATGACCTGAGCAAACTTTCACTACAGTCAGTCAGAACATTTTTACCAATACCCGAAGAGAGAGAGAGAGAGAAAAAAGTGAAGTTCTGAGTCACTTTTAAACTTGAGTCACACAGAGAGTCAAGGGAAAGAAAGAGAGGGCTAAGGTAGGTCGGCAGGGAGTCCCCCATCACCGGACGGCCGCCACACCACCACACCACCACCGCCACACCGCGCCACACCACCACTGGACCGCCCAGCCTCACCACTCTAATGTAGTGTGTGATGCAAGGTATGGTACCATGATGCCCATACATACCACGTCAATGCCCTCGTGTCTCATGGCAAACAGTGTACAGTGCACCACCACCACCACCACCACCACCACCTCTACCACCACCACCACCACCGCCCGCCGGCCCGTCAGCCTCACCGCAACACCCTCCCCAAATTTTGAAAAAGTGTTAATTGCTATCGGGGAAATATTTAAAGCAGTGATTTTTTTTTTTTTTTTTTTTTTTTTTTTTTTTCTAATTTCCAGTGTTGATTTGTTTTCATTCCTTTATTTCTCTTTCTGTCTTTAAAGATTAGAGAGAATTAGAGAGAATTTGCCACATTTTTTTTAACCGTTACTTATGCTATATTATATTAGTTTGAACCAAAAGAATTTTAATGTTAATTTTTGTTGACGTATCTTCACACAAAGATAAAAAATTGACTTTGAACTGTGCTGTTTATGATTAAATTTTATTCATTATTATTATTATTTGTCAGTTTTTTTCTTTTAAAAATATATATAAAAAAAAAAAAACATTTGTGGGTGAAAGTTTGTTCATCACAATGTTAAAAAAAAAATAATTGAATCACTTTGAATGTCATGGTTTTTTTAAGAGTGATCAACATATATAGACCTATTTTTACTTTTTTTAAAATCACTTTCACTCTAGAATTGTACTATACTTTGTGTGTGCGCGTGCGTTATGTGCGCGTGCGTGTGTGCGTATGTGTGTGTGTGTGTGTGTGGTTGATGGTGGACTGTATACTTATAAAAATGTATAATAATATGCAACTCTACCTGTTCTGCGTGTTGTGAGATGCTGGGCGTCTGTGCTGCAGTGTTCCGCTCATGACCTCAAGGCTGTGAGGTCATTCCGGGGTCACAGCCGCTGCAGGGTGAGAGGGCAGCACACCCCTTCACCCTAGCAGCACTATGATCTATAACAACATAACACGCAGAGATTATTTGCATTACCTGATTGTTTATTATTATGATGCATTATTTTCTCTCCCTGTGTTTTGATTGGTTAGAAGACAGCAGCACTACAAGAATTAACCAATCACAGACCTGTTAGTCACACCTGTTAACCCCAGTACCACACCTGTCAGCCCCAGTACCACACCTGTCACCCTAAACAGCCTTGCCACACCTGTTGGGGTATTCTAGGACTCACCACCACACCTGTGCAAGCCTACCACCACCACCACACCTGTCTATATTCCTCCTCCCTCCTTCCTCTTCCTTCTCCTTCCTCCTCCTCTTCGTAAGGGTTAATAGATCTGGTGCATTTTGTCCATCCTTTTTGGTTCTCCTCCTCCTCCTCCTCCTCCCTCCTCCTCCTCCTCCTCCTCCCCCCCAAGGGCCCCAGCATCCCCACCCCCCATCATCACCCCCATGAAAATATTGCTCATCCCACCCTCACCCCATTCCCCATTTTTATCACTCCAGCCCATTAATGCACCTCTCTTCCCCCATTGAATTATTTTTTGTTTCTCTCTTTCACACACATACACACACACACACTAGTAGCTAAGCCAAGCAAGGTGTGAATTGACAGTGAATTGGATAAATAATAATGATAGTGATGATAATGATAGTGATGATGATGATAGTGATGATGATTTAATGTCAAGTGGAAAGTGTAAAAGAAATGTATAAAGTTTTCATATACATAAACATAAACACTTTTTTTGTTTGTTTATTTGTTTTTTTTTTGGAGTGTGTGAATGGTCGTAGTATATACATAGACTTGAGGTTGAAAGTCATATACATACATACATACATGACATTTGAAAGATACACACACACACACACAAGGATTAGGAAAACAATTAATTAACAAAAGAACTATGATAATTTACAAACACACACACACACATACACACACACACCTATTAGCACACATTATTTTGGCAAATTTCTCTGTGTAGTGTTAAATAATTTATCTTAACCTCCAGTGTATACATGATCTAAAAGGATTTACTATTACCACCGGAGAATGAAGTATACATACATTATACATAATTAGCATGAAGGGAGCCAAGGAAGGAGCAATGATAGATACAAGGAGGAGGAGGAGGAGGAAATACTAGTGACTTGTCAACAT